>JAXQQM020087619.1:0-31676 GCA_034641835.2 Pinus albicaulis | reverse complement strand
TGACAAAAGATTTACTATCGGCATGGTCAATTGGCCACCATAGTCCAGCTTGCAGCACTTTCATGGCTGTGGGTTTTTCCCCCACGTGTCCTCTCGCGATGCCGCTATGGCATTCCCACTGAACGGCTTCACGTTCATGGTCGAGGACACACCTCCGCAGAATCTCGTCAAGCCCCAACTTATACAACTGCCCCGCAGTCAATTGGTATTCAATAGCTTGGACGACCAGGTGTCGTTTCTGGACTGGGGTATAGTGCTGTGGACACTGCCCTGTGGTGAGGTATGTTGCGATTTCGGCCAAATAATCTGGTATGGCTTCTACCCAGAAAATATCAGCGTCAGGCAACTGATCATCTAGAGAGCCCTCATTTTCTCCAATCTCCAACCAGGATAAGTGATCGGGCCCGACATTCAGCCTCTTGGGCTTAACAATCACTTCGAAGGTGAACTCTTGAAAGAGTAGGAGCCATCGGCATATCTGTCCTTCCAAAACTGGCTTATTGACTAGGTATTTCAATGTAGAGTGATCAGTGAAGAATTTTAACTTACCTCCTAGGAGGTAGTGGCGGAACTTCTGGAGCAAGTACACCATTGCTAGTTCCTCCCTCTCCGTGGTGGTGTAATTCCGCTCCGCATTAGACAGCTTGTGGCTGGCAAAGTACACTGGGTGGTCGACTGTCATCTCCCCTGGTTGCGCTAAGACAACCCCAAGTGCAATACTAGAAGCATCCATATGCACATGGAACTGCTTATCCCAATCTGGGTGAACCAGAATGGGCGCAGTTTCCAACTTCTCCTTTAAAGTGTCGAGAGCTAATCTGCAGTCATCCGTCCACTAGAACACCTCTAACTTCCATAGTAACTTCTCCAAAGGAGCAGTTATCTTCGCATAGTTTCTGATGAATCTCCTGTAATAGCTCATGTGCCCCAGTAGTGATCTCAACTGCTTCATGGTTTCCGGTGCTTCCATGTTGATGATTACTGCCACCTTTGTAGGGTCGACACAGATTACTTGCCTACACACCACATGTCCTAGGAGCGTTCCGAATGGAACCACGAAGATGCATTTCTTCAGGTTCAGCGAAATATGCAGTTGTCGACACCGGTTGAACATTATGCGTAGGAGGGTGGCGTGATCCTTCAACAGGCTATAGATGGTCCAGTCGTCCATGTAGACTTCCAGGAACTTATGAATATATTCCTGGAAAGCAGCTATGACAATCCTAGAAAACACGGAAGGTGCGTTAATCAACCCAAATGGCATCACGTGATACGCAAAGGACCCCCACTCTGTGGTGAACGTCGTCTTCTTCCTGTCCTCTTCCGCGATGCACACCTGCTGATATCTTGAGAACCCATCGGTGAAGGAGTATGCCTCATTCCCTACAACATTATCTAGTACTTCGTCGCTGAATGGGGTGGGGAATGGGTCATGGATGGAGGCATTGCTCAAACTTCGGTAGTCCACACAGACGTGGATTTCTGATTTGTCCTTATTTTGAATGATGATGGGACTCACCCACTCTGCTTCTTCCATAGGGAAAATCAGGCCTGGCGTCCAGCTTCAATATAATCCTCATCTCTCTGAGATCCCCTTTGATCCCTTTCAAATCTGCAACCGAAGAAGGGAATAGGTCTTTGTATTCCTTGAGGAGACTAAAAATTTCCTTCGTTGTCTCCTCGTCCCAGTAGTCCCCAACTGTAGCCAGTTTGGGTTTTTCCTCCGCGCCGATGTTTAGCTTTTTAGTCCTCAGCAGAAATAGATGTATTCCTTTGGTGGTAGGCTCTTCTTTGATGTTCCGCTCTCCTTCTGTCTCTTCAAAGTACAGGTGCCTCAGATCCCCCATACTTTCATCTTCTGGCTCGCTGTCAATCCTTTGGCAAGCCAACTTGTGTCTGCCATCGGGGTTCAGCACCAATGGCCTCCTGTCTGCGCTCTGATCGGGGAAAAACAATATTCCTTTTATGGCCTGTAATGCTTGGGATATTGGGTCTGTCTTCCCCTTAAATGAGAAGCATAGAACAAATTTGTTTGCAACATCCTGCCAAGAACTGGTCCCTCTCTTCCTCTCTTCTTCTAAGTACCAGGCTTGCGGAATGGTATCCAGGGATTGGGCAAACTGATGTACCCACAGCTCCTCCCGATATCCCACATTTCTCCACTACTCCTGACATAATTTCATATGGTCTTTCAGATCGGAATTTCCTTGGTACCTTTGCTTGCTGCGAGGTCCTTCGTCTTCCTTAAACCACGCCCTCAAAGCTGCCGCAACACAACTCCACCGTGACAAGGAGTTGCGGTGATTTTTCCACCACCTGGCTGAGGTGGAATGTAATGCTACGTCCATGAGTGGGATTCTTTGCTCCTCCGGTACCTTATCTTCGACCTTTGCAATGAAGGTATTTACTGCTTGCGTATTGGACAAGGTGGGGTATTCCCTTATCTCAGCTCCAATCCAATGAAGTCTTGTAATACTGGCGCATCTCCATGTGCTGGTCTCATACCCACCTTGCTGCCAGTCCTCCTAAGCTATTTTTGAGCCCAGCTCCGAGCTCTGGATACTTCGCCAGCTTACGAAGCTAGTTGCTATCCAGTTAATGTAATCCTCACTCTTCCCTATTTTCATCTGATAGAGGTTGTCCAACAGCTGAGCATCTTCCTTGTTATCTACTGTCTCTGTATATCTCGGACCTTGATATGGGTCTAGAGGCTGAGTGACTCTAACTTCCCCATCTTCAAAAATCATTAACTCCTTCTTGAGATCAATGATGGCATAGTTTTCAAAAGCCCAGTTGATCCCTAGCAACGCAGGGTACGGATCTTTGTCTCCCATAATATCTATTACCTCGAAGTCTGTGTAGGTCTTTACCCTTGCGATGTCTACCTCAAATTCTTCGAGTCTGCCGATCGGCACAATGAAGTATTGGTTTTCCATCCTGATTTTGATCAAAGAATAAGTCAGCTGTGGTCACCCTAAAGCTTCCCAGGTCTTCCAAGGCAGGATATTGACATCGAATCCAAAATCGAGCATGGTGTCCCTAATTTGGAATCCCGCAACCTGCGTGTCTAACCGGAACTCTTTTTCCGTTCCTCTTTTGTTCCGCTTTACTCGTTGTACATACTGTGGTCCTGTTTCTAGGGATTCCCTCGCTCCTGCGTTCCCCTGCAACACTTCCTCCAGGGTATGCTTGAGTTGTTCCAGCATTGGAGCATTGTCAACAATTTTGAGAAATAGGTGGAACCATTCCTCGATCAGAGCCCCTGTAGCGCTCTGTTATCTGGTATCTTTCTTCACAGGTAGCTCAATACCTTTGTCTCCCCCCAACTGGGCAAAAGTTTCTCCAGCCTCCTGAAAAATATTTCTTTTGCATTTCCGGCCTGATTAGTTGTTTCATGGATGCTGGCCTGATCACCCTCATCGGATCCTTCTCACATGCATCTTCCCCCATTTTCTTTCCTCCTTGCGTAACTATGGCTACGTTCTGCATTACCGGAGTCGCTATCCCTTTAGGTTCCGCGTTCACCAGATTCGTGCCTCTCTACCTTGCTCTTTCCTCCCATTTCTTAATAAGTTCAGGATAGTCTTCTGTTGCGTGTGTGTTCACGCGGCACTAGGAACACCACAGTCTTCTCGGTAGGGGACATTCTCTGGCCACATGTCCCTCTTGATCACAATTGTAGCATCTCAGCGGACCCCATCCTCCTGTACGGCCTCCCCTCATACCGCCTCTTTTGCCTCTGGGAGCCTCATTCACTCTGTAGGAGGGCCGATCTAATCGGTCTGACGGTGCATCTAGAGCTCTGAACTGTTCGGTACTATGAGTCATCGAAGCACATAACTCACAATACACATTGTTAGGAACATTGGAGTACTTCTGTAAAATCGGACACATCCGAGGTTGATGACCCACTGTTTGGAAAATTTTGCAATACTCTGTTGTGGCTTGGGTCAGATGATTTGGGAACTCAGTATACTATTGTTGTGGCGGATAGACCCCTTGCAAGTTTATCTGCGCATCTCCTCCGATAGGTGGAGCCCCCTGCACTGCCGTTACTGAGGTCCCCACTCCCTGGCTTCGCAACTGAGGACACTTGGTCGCCACATGTCCTTCTACCAGGAAATGTGTGCACCAGACATTTGGCCTGGCTGGTCTTATGGGTTGCATCTCCTTAAGTTTTTCGGTCAGATTGGCAATCTGATGTTGCAGTCCCAGTAGGGATGGGTCCTGCGAGGCTGCTCCTCCCCTATATTCTTGCAGGTAGCCGCCATTGCCTCTATCTTCATAGCCTGTTCCAATGCATCCTGCAAGTTGTCGATCTTTTGCTGAGTGAGGTGGGTTCGCGTCAAGGGAAGCAGAGCCTTGATGAACCAGTCCCTCTGATGATTTGGGTCGATCGGGTAGTTGAGTTTCCCAATCGCATCTTTGAACCTACACATCAACTCCCACGCAGTCTCTCCTTCTCTTTGCTTGATCTCCCATAGTTCGGACAGACCTTGCTAGTCCGTTTGGGGTAGCTTAAACTCTATGACAAAGTCCCGCTTGACATCCGCAATCAATGGATTCGGGTGGGCCTCTGACCACTTTATGAACCAACATAATGCCCTTTTTCTCAGTGTGGTTTTCAATTCGATCAACTTTCCTACATCTGGCGTCTGCCTAGCCCTCCATATGGCTTCACATAGGTACCAGTGTTGTTCCACATCGTCGTTACCCCGCACAGAAAATTCTGGGTACCGGGTGAATGATCTCGCCATATTTTCTTGTGGAGGTGTAACTAGAATGAACCCTCCGGGTCCTAGTTGCGTAAGTATACCACTGGTAATGCTACTATTAACATGCGTTGCTGCTAACAACTAACTGCTATTCAATCAACTCAACTCTTTTATCTTAACAAAAATATCACTTAGGGGTTTATAGAGTACCAAGGGAAGGTAGGGATCCGTGCTATTCGAACTTTGGGGAGTAGAAATACCTGGAGATATGAATGTCATCCTTTCTTGGAATAAATGCTACATTGCGACGTACTACTCGACATCGGAATCTTCTTTGGGGTGCGCGTTTGCATCTCCTTCATCAGACATCGTCTCTTTCTTCCGTCGGGCTCGGCTCCCATGCACCCGCTGCACTCCTTTAACGGTCCCTCCCATCTCCTGGGGACCCACCTAGCCTTCCATGTCCACTATCTCCTAAGGCGCCTCCTCTTTATCCTTCCGACTACACCCCTGTCGTTCCAACTCCCTCATCACCCTCTCTCGCCACCTTTCGGCGATCTGCGCCCTCGGATGTGCAAGTCGCTCCCTCGACCTCCTTGCGGTTTCAGCATCCATTCCCCTACTCCCCCTCTTCACATTTCTTGTAGCATTTGTCCCTCAGGCCCTTCCCCCAGCACTGGAGGTTTACGCTTCCATTCCTGATTTCTAGAACTCCATCAGCCCTTCGTCCACCATCAGGACCTTAATCCACAATGGAATTTCCTTTAGCAGCTTCCCTCTTAGTCCGGATCGGAATATAGCTTCTGCTCTGGAGAAAGACTAGTAGCACTCCACTGCAAACTCCACAATATACCCGTCCAAGGTAGATTCTACCCAGAAATCTACAGCTCGGGTCAACTCAGTGTCCAACCGATGAAGGGCCACCAGATATCCATGCACCCACCTGCGGTTGAACTTTCCCCAGAAGATCTCGTAGGTATCGCTGGCAGAATCAGAGAACATAACTAGATTTTTTATCGTCTTCTCTTTTTGACTTCTCAGCTCAGCTTGCTGAGTTATAAACTGGTCCAGGTGGTTACCCCACCATCTCCGTATTTCTCCTTCGAAGATCCTTGATACCATGATCTAGTTCCCCTGATGAAGTTTAGGTCTCGGCAACGGAACCATTTGTTGGCGAGGAAACAGGTCTCGTGGGCAAGACCCAGGTTCAGGGATTGGGCCAACAAGGGAGTCCACTGTAGTCTAGCACAACGCCGGCATTTTCACCCTACTTCAAAGAGCAGAGAGTCGCACCCGAGGCGTGTCGCGACCACATGAAGGAGGGGAACAGACTGGTATCAGCAGATGGATCCGAAACTCAAAGCTAACGCAGAATCATACGCATACATAACACCGTATATAGAAGGTCTCTCAGATCATCATCCAGGTAATAAGCCATTAAATTTTTAAAGTACTACAGGAATCATGCAACACATTCAAGACATACGATACAACAGCAACCTTCAGATATATTAAGAAACATTCAGCATAATCAAGTGTTACATCGCTCGACAGAATGAGCTTCCAGATTCAATTACAAAGGTCCTGCAGGACAGAGAGAGATACTACATCAATAACATATCTATGGAGACACAGGAAATACAATGATGTCGAGACCAGGACAGAGCTCTCCTGTGGCGTCTGCTCCTCGGCCTCGTTCTCCTCTAACCTCTCTCTCTCTCTCGCTCTCTCTCTTTCTCTAACCTTTTGCTGTTGGGTGATGACCTATTTATTCACTAGCCAGCACAACTGTTAGTTTCTCCTGTGTTCTCACTCAGTTGCTTTCAGCTTCTTCCTGTTGAACACGAGTTCCACTGTCTGTCCTTTTCCGCATCTTTCCATCATCTTCACTTGTCTGCGCCAACCTCGCCACCTATCTCCTGCTCCTTCAAAACCTCAGCAGCTCCACTGCCTACCATTGTTGCGCCTTCCACGTGCCGATCCGCAACCCAAAATCTGTCTTCATGCAAAATTCAAAACAAGGGCCCCAACACCATCATTTACAAATGCCATTGCTTGGGTGACTTGCTCATATTACTAGAGCTATATTCTGATTGTTTCATTGAGAGGTGATGTGTTTACTGTGTTGGTAGATTTTCAACAATCTTTTTAGACGTGAATTTAGTCATTGATATGTCCAATACCAATGCTCTGCGTATTTGGACTCCACTCATACTTCATGGATCCCAAGATAACGATAGTAGGAGCCATGAAAGTGTCGTTCAGATAGTGATTGGTTGTAAACCTTCCACTTGGCATTGTCACTTCATCGAGCTATTATGATGCATCATGATCAAATTCATGTTGCCACATATTCCAATAGAAACAGATTAGCAACATCATAGGTCAGTTTTGTAAGCCTATAACCATATGACACATGCACATTCTCATATCAATGGTTAATGCACAATGAAGCTATGGTACCTTGGCATAATATAGAGTCTAGACTCTAGACCATGTTAGCTATTCATTGCTCCAGAAGCATTTTCACCTAGCTAGGGGAGCACTTGATGTGATGTGGAGGGTTAGTGTTCCCCTATCCCCTTTGCTATATATTGATTGACTTAGTTTTCGAGAGCTTAGTCGGTCTATATGCTAGGGAGGCTTATTTTGATGTGGTAATTGGCACACATGGCAGTTTGACACCTTCGACATGGGTGCACTTGTTTAGGAGGATGGGTGCTTAGGACAAGTGGATTAACAACCTCGGAGGACATTATGCACTTGGAGGTTGGGCACAAAGTCCTAGAGGCATAGGAGTTACCTTGCATATATGGTAAGGAGGAACACTTGACTTGAGGAGCCATTTTTGGTGAATGGACCATCTTGCTTAGAGGAGCCCTTGACATCTCGACACCTAGATTTGGAGAGTGCACCACCTTTGGGATTGTAGAAACCATAGGTGAAATAATCATAATCATCAATTAATGGAAAAATGTCCAGAAAATATTAAATCAACAATAATTGGGAAATAATTAGGGAAAATTGAGAATTGACCAATCTTGACATACCTGTACTGTTACACAAAATAATCAAGATAATTTCAAAATAATTGTTTCATTAATTGTGTCAAGATTAGATGAAGATATTCATCTATGGTAGAAACCCTATTGTGCCCTGTGGCATTCATGCTTAAAGCGGCTCTCCACTGGAGGCATTGTTGTTGACTTAGCAATAGGGTTGCTTGTGGACTTGGTCCATGTTTTATTTTTAGCCTCCCTCACCTTAGTATATATAAAGGGAGGAGATTGTCTTTTTTATCACTTGTATTGTGTCTTAGAGATGTGATGGTGTGATGTTGTCTATTGGAGGATCTCAGAAGAACAATTATTTACTCATGTAACAGGGAAGTGCTTATGAGAGGCATGCATTGGAGATCCTGGGCTTGTGTAATGCAAGTGAAGAGTAAAGCTTGTGAGATGCAAGTGCAGATCTAAGGGTTGGATAGTTCATGTGATACTAGCTTGTTTTTGAGGTTATGGAAAGGTTAGCATAGCTTGGTAGGATGCCTTGGTAAGCATCTAGTTTGCAGAGAGTGTGATTGTGTTGGCTAGTGCTTGGGAAGCTTTGGAGAAGTTCTTGCTTGAGATAAAGCAGGAAGACTTCGTGCATCATCTTTGGCAACGCTAATGTATCGTACACTATCTTCATATTGTGACAAAAAGGACTTGTGCCACTACTGTCCTATATTATGTTATTATGATCTGATTTTCAGACCTTGTTTTCACATGTTTTGAGCAAGTTCAAAAAAAGGAACAAAGTTCAAACAGTCCAATATCAAGAGTCAAATATGAAATCATATGTCAAAATATGATAATACATAATAAGATCATAGATGACATGACATCACAAATGTGAAAATGATCCTCAAGTGACTAAAAATAGAATTTAAAAACCCATCAGGTGAGTCAAATTGGTCAAACTAATGGGTCAAATGGGTAAGAGTGGTAGGTCAGCTAGGATTTTCCAGGCCAATTGGGGCAAACTGGCTTGACTCAAATTGTACTGGTCAACACTTGGTACAGGTGGTTTCAAGCTAAACCTGCCCAGTTTGGGTGGTAGATCAGATAGAACTGGCAGGTCTTGGTCCGGTAAAATTATCGACATGATATCAAGATCTCCCTCACCTAGGGCTAGAGCATTGAAATATATCTCTCCCATCCTCGGTTGTAACTTGTAAGAGCACCTTGCTTTTCTCGGTGCAAATATTGTGTTTTTTACTCAACGACATACAAAAATATGAACAATGTTTAACTATTCTAATGCAACAGAAGCATTATGTTCAAACACATTTCACTCAATCACATAATCATATACTTCAACATAATGAAAATACAAGTGTAAGATAACCAAATTCATGAAGTTCTAAAAAATAAAAAGCTCTCTGCAGCATAGATCAGTGTCTCAAGTCCTCAAAATGGTGAGATCACTACACATCGATTGTCTATCCTTGGGCCTTTAACCCTAAACTATCATTTAACGCAAAATACTTCCTCCATTAAAGAAAAAATCATCATCCTTTGAAGCTATCTTTGACAATTTGGGTCCCATATGTTGAAATCTCTTGTTAGACAAGACAGTTTACGTTTCACCTATCATTGATCAAGGTAAACACCATTGCAAAACCTAGAGAGCAGCATACCTATATACATAAACATTACTCTGGATGCAGAAAGAAACAATTCATTTTTTAGCACCACTATATTATAAGATTAAGGTAGAATTTACCGTCTGTAACTTTATTAAGGAGCACAACTAGTTCTCCATATATATTCTTTAGATTTGAGGGTCTAATGTTCTTAAAAATGTGGTGCGGGGATTGCAGGGAAAATGACTACTTTAGATTTGGAAACCATCACTGAAGTTCAGTAATAGAAACATGTTTCCAGTTACATATAAAGCTAACCGTACTAAAACCACCCTTTAGATATCATGATTAATGAACAAACAAGAAAGAATGCTATGTTTTTGGGGGTTCTTGGAAAATAGAGATTTGACTAATTTTTCTCATTTTTTGTTCATGTGTTCCTCCTTTTTTTGTTATTGAAGAAAATGGCATTTGTAGGAATGCTTTCTAGTTTTCCCAATTCTACTTGTGAGCTTACAAAATCGCTCTGGACCAACAAACCTTATTCTACCATTAAATATTCAACCAATGGTCTATGTTCTTTAAGCATACCCATGCAAACCTTATTCTACCATTGGATATCCATATCAATGGTATGTGTTCTTTAAGCATACCCTCTTGTGACCTTTGAAATTCAATGTAATTGTCACTATGTTGCACGGGGAACGGTCCTCGCCATAATTCATGTCGTTACCTTCGTTCCGTCATTTCAGGGACTTTGGAACTCATCAGAAACATTCCAGATTTGTCAGGGACTCCATCGAGAACTTAGGGACTTCAAGGCCATCCCCTAGCTGTCACTGGAGAGAAGTCTCAAAACACTGCTCCTTAAATTCGGTCGTAGATAACTCTCTTCTGTAAATAAATATGATTGACTTTGGTGATGATAAACTTGAGTTTCCCACAAATATGCAGCCTTAATCATGTCCTTATTATGTCTTTTTTCACAAGATCCAACTGTGGCTTGAAGGCGACCCTAATAATTCAAGACACAACTTGGATTTTTACTCAGAATGTCCCCTTAAATTCAGTTATAGGAGTGACTCAGACAGGTCGTGAGAGGGCCAAAAATTTCCACAGAAAGAGGCCGAAATTAATTGTCGAATAACCTTTAGAACATACCCAAAATAGGCCTCAAAATAGAACTCGGATTATCTCCAGAATGCAGAAATTATACCACAATTAAAGGTCTGTTCTGCCTCAAAATTAGCCTTAGAGATGATGTGAATTTGTCCTTAGTTGTGCCTCAGAATTTTGACCTCAGAAGAGCAGAGAAAGAGCCTCATACCAGACCTAATTCTTCCCTAGATGAGGGCCAAATTATTGATAGGATTCTCCTCAAATGAATAGAACAGATCTGCAAAAATGCCTTGAAGAACCCTCCACCAATCCAGCAAGTCACCAACCTGAAAGATAAACAATATGATCAAATTCACTTAGACAAACTTGTCCTACTTCACCTGATTTTCATTCTACCCCGGCCTTAGAGGAAAAATAAGTCGTAAGTAACTCTCTTCTGTGGATAAATCTGATTGACTTTGGTGCTGATAAACTCGAGTTTCCCACAAATATGTGGCCTTAATCAGACCCTTATTAGGTCTTTTTCACAAGATCCCACTGTGGCTTGAAGGAGGCCCTAATACTACAATATACAGTTGGGATTTTGCCTCAGAATGTCCTCTTAAATTCATTTAGAGGAGTGAATCCGACAGGCCGTGAGAGGGCCAAAAATTGCCACAGAAAGAGGCTAAAATTCATTGTCGAAGAACCTTTAGAACATGTCCAAAACAGACCTCAGCACAGAACTCAAATTATCTCTAGAATGTAGAAATTATACCTCAATTAAAGGTTTGTTTTGCCTCAAAATTAACCTCAGAGATGATGTGAATTTGTCCTCAGTCATGCCTCAGAAGTTTGGCCTCATAAGAGCAGAGAAAGAGCCTCATACCAGGCCTAATTATTCCCTAGATGAGGGCCAAATTATTGCTCAGATTTTCCTCAAATAAATAGAACATATCTGCAAAAAGTTCCTTGAAGAACCCTCCACCAATCCAGCAAGTCACCAACATGAAAGATAAACAATATGATCAAATTCACTTAGACAAACTTGTCCTACTTCACCTTATTTTCATTCTGCCCTAGCCTCAAATGGAAAATAAGTCGCAAGTAACTCTCTTATGTGGATAAATTTGATTGACTTTGGTGCTAATAAACTCGAGTTTCCCACAAATCTGTGGCCTTAATCAGGCCCTTATTAGGTCTTTTTTCACAAGATCCAACTGTGGTTTGAAGGATGCCCTAATACTTCAAGATACAGTTGGAATTTTCCCTCGGAATGTCCCCTTAAATTCAGTTATAGGAGTGACTCGGACAGGCCGTGAGAGGGCCAAAATTGCCACAGAAAGAGGTCGGAATTCATTACAGAAGAACCTTCAAAACATGCCCAAAACAGGCCTCAGCACAGAACTTGGATTATCTCCAGAATGAAAAAATTATAGCTCAATTAAAGGTCTATTCTACCTCCAAATTAACCTCAGAGATGATGTGAATTTGTCCTCAGTCGTGCCTCATAAGTTTGACCTCAGAAGAGCAGAGAAAGAGCCTCATATCAGGCCTAATTCTTCCCTAGATGAGGGCCAAATTATTGCTCAGATTTTCCTCAAATAAATAGATCAGTTCTGCAAAAAATGCCTTGAAGAACCCTCCACCAATCCAGCAATTTGCCAACATGAAAGATAAACAATACGATCAAATTCACTTAGACAAACATGTCCTACTTCACCTTATTTTCATTCTGCCCTGGCCTCAGAGGAAAAATAAATTGCAAGTAACTCTCTTCTGTGGATAAATCTGATTGACTTTGGTACTGATAAACTTGAGTTTCCCACAAATCTGTGGCCTTAATCAGGCCCTTATTAGGTCTTTTTTCACAGGATCCAACTGTTGCTTGAAGGATGCCCTAATACTTCAAGATACAACTAGGATTTTGCCTCAGAATGTTCCCTTAAATTCAGTTAGAGGAGTGACTCGAATAGGCCATGAGAGGGCCAAACATTGCCACAAAAAGAGGCCGAAATTCATTGTATAAGAACCTTCAGAACATGCCCAAAACAAGTCTCAACACACAACTCGGATTATCTCCAGAATCCAGAAATTATACCTCAATTAAAGGTCTGTTCTGCCTCAAAATTAACCTCATAGATGATGTGAATTTGTCCTTAGTCGTGCCTCAGAAGTTTGACCTCAGAAGAGCAAAGAAAGAGCCTCATACCAGGCCTAATTCTTCCCTAGATGAGGCCTGAATTATTGCTCATATTTTCCTCAAATAAATGGAACTGATCTGCAAAAAATGCCTTGAAGAACCCTCCACCAGTCCAGCAAGTCACCAACATGAAAGATAAACATTATGATCAAATTACCTTAGACAAACTTGGACCACTTCACATGATTTTCATTCTTCCCTGGCCTCAGAGGAAAAATAAGATAATTGCTTAAGATTGGTGTGTCGAAATTGATGGCCTTAGGAGAGATCTGAGCCCTCTAATTATAGTGAATGAAGGGGCTCTAAAGAGGGGATGATATGCCCATGAATCCTAAGCCAGCCAGCTAATTAATTCATTAATTAAAACCATAAAAATGATTTTTTTAAGGGGCCAACTTGATTCTTCATTTGAAGCCAATTTTATAAGGAATTTATTCACTTATGGAGGGCCGAATAAGAAAGATCAAGACCTATATAAATTATTTAGAAGCGCCTTAAATATTGAAGCCAAATATGATCAATTAAACAACTATCTATAGCATGTCATTTGGGGCACCTTGACCCTACTATTGGGGCTCCAACTTTGAAAGGGCATATCTCCTCAATTGTGAGGATTTATGTGGCGTACCACCTACTGAAACGACATGATGAGTACAATTAGTTGATGATGATATCGTTAGCAAATTCACGGATCTTACCATTCATTTACCTCAATTGCAGGACTTGTTCTAGCTGTTGCATGGGTTGACATCAATGACAACCAATTTCCAACAAAAATTGTGTATTTATATCTTCATTAGATATTTTTTTTATTTGTTAGTTAATAAAATTTCAATAGTGGCCACACTTCAAATTCAAATTTTAAACAAGTTTGTACATTTTTTTGTCAACAACCATCACTTAGATTTTCAAAAACACTCTTTTCAATGATTTTAATTTTTTAATAAATAATAAATATAATAAAAAGTTGCCACACATGCTGTCCCCAAGCCGCCGTCTCGTGAAAATTTGGGGGTGTGCTCTAGCCATCCCAGAAACTCGTCCCCTCATCCCCACAGGCAGTGCAACATAAAATTGTCAAGATACATCGGTAAAACCTTACCCGTTTGAATTATGGGCTATAAAACATGAATGTTTGTACATATGTAGATGAATCCTTAGGTGTGCAGGTAGAGGCATCCTAAATTTAGCAAATATCCATTTCATTTGACTGGATTTAATGTGTTTAAGGAATGCTCATGTTGTCATAGCAAAAGTTTGATGAACTGATAAATTGAATATGAAAGGTAAATTGAACTTTGGTAGATAAGCCCCCAAAGGATTAATATGGTTCAAAGTTGTGCTATCCCAAGAGTATTACGTGGACATGTAATTTGAACCAAATCTGCCTTAAAAAAATTTCTATAGGCTTAGATCTGTAACTTCGGGAATTTAGAAATTACTTTCATAAAAAAAATTGGGACAAAATTGGTTGTTATTATGGCAATCATCACATATTTATTGGACTTGGGGCTAATACAATTGATAAGAGGACACTTTTCTGAATGCATTATTTTCATCCTATATCTGAATATGTTTGTGGTTCTCCTTTTGGGTGTTTTTCTAAGTTATGAATACCTCAGGATTAGAAGCATCAAGCTCTTTGGTAGGTCATGTTTAGGAAGCTCTGTTCTTGTTCCAGCAGGTATGACTGCAGACCAAATGAATGCACAAAGTTTCCTTCTAAATTCTATAAGAATTGAATTGAGTCTTGTGCAGTGACCACATCATGGAGAATGGCAGTGCATGTAGAGAATTATCATCGTGTAAAAGGTTCAAATAACCCCTTACGAAGGACAGATAATTGTCTGAGCCAGCACGAATGATGATTTGGTTTACCAATTGTTCAAGTCCATCCAAATTATTGTGGGTTACCAATTGTCATTGTGGCTGGCAGTTGAGCCACCCTGCATCCAAATATTCCAGGGAAAAGTGGGGGATCCGACAAGGTTTTCCTTGCAAAATTATATATATATATATATATATACCAATGTCGCCTATGAGCATTCTACATCTTATATGGCTTGTTTCATTTATGTGTTGTGTTTAAAAGTTGTAGATTGCACAGTATGTTATTACATGCCTTTGATATTTCATTGGATGACAAGACATGAAATGATTTAAACTCTCAAACTTCTATAAAATTCAGTGCACTCAATTTCATTCTAAGCATGATCTGAACCATAGATAAAATGACAGGAAAACAAGCTACCCAAAAAATAGCTAAAGGAAAATGTCAATGTTATGTGTCTCTTAGGAAGACCTTAGACCGCCATAGTCCTAATTACAACACTTATTATACAAATAAAAGATATTTATAATTTATTTCATTACCTTTTTTATGCATGATTCAAAAGTGACAAAAGATAAATGGAACAGTGGGAACAATGCACAATAGAAGCTTTAGGATCAGTGATCATGAGTGAAAACACTTAGCCTAAATTATTTGATCAAGTTCAAGTTTTCCCTCACCTCATGGACAAGATGTGTCTAGTCAACAAACATATTTTTTCTGCTGCGTGCACATGCCAGGTTGGAGTGATTATCTAGCCAAAACAAAACCTTTTGATTTTGGATGAAACATGTTAATGAGAATTGAAAGACATTGGTCTAAAGATCCAAAAAAACAAAATAAAGTTACATTGTGCCCCCAAATCATCATGTCTACACCATAAAGCACCTATACAAACTTTTCCTTCTGTGGGAAATAGGCACCACTGCCAACCCATTCAGTCAGTCTTAGGCGAGCACAACAAGCTGTGATAGATTTAGACAACACAATCAGGAAGTTGTCTTGCTACATTGATAAAGAAAAATTTAAATCAATAACAGAAGCCAAAGAAGTTTGTGCTACACTGATGGATTTAGCAATTACTGTTGTAAAGGATATTGCTCTGTAACTACATTGAATGAGGTTGTCAACGATGGGAGACGTTGGACCATGGTGCTAGATACCTATGTTGTGGATGTACCAAAAGGCAACAACAAAGAGGATACCTGCATGTTTGCAGACATTGTTGTGAGATGCAATCTGAAATCTTTGGCTCAGTTATCTGAGCATCTTGCTCAAAGGAAACAAGAGTAATAAGGTATATTTCTATTCACGATGATTGTTCAGTGTCAATAGTTTTGAGGCCATTCCTAATTATATGTTATCTATATTTTATTTTAGACTTGAGGAATTTAATGTTGGAGTTTTACTTTGAATCAATGCTAATGCATTTTGGCAAGGCCGGAGTGTAAGGGTTTGACTGGGGAATGTTGAAAAACTATGCAAGGCAAGAGTGCAAGATTTTGACTGGAATGCCACAAAATCTCAGCAGCAGAAATTGTTCAAAATGAAGTTTTCCTCTAGGCATTTATACTCGACAAGTTTTTCCATCCACCCAAAAGTTGGACTTTCTCGGCAGCAAATGTGTCACAAGTTACTCGCCAATCATGTCCTGAGCAAGCAATGAGTTAGACTCGGGACTGTGTTAACTTGGTGGGCTAACAGGGCCTGGCATAGTTTGACACAGGAATGCTTAGCAAATTCAACTTTTTCCCTATATATAAATTTGTCTATTGCATCACAAGGGCTAGGTTAGATGGTAAAGCAGACATCGTATTTTATAATCCTGCCAACGTTTAAATCCTCGTTGAAGCCTCATCACCACCAATTATTTTCACTGTTTCCAGAACCTCGGAAGGGGGCTTCAGAATTTGGTCTTGCTTGGGCACAGGGAATGATCAATCCACAGATGGCTGGGGTGTGAGGGTTCTCTGAGAAAAACGCCTCTGGAAACTTTTGGGTAATAGTGAAGACATTATATAGGGCTGGGATTTTCCTTGATGATTGTCAGGCAGAGTAGAAGCAGCACCTCTTGCTGGGGAAAGGTTGTTACATATCAAAGGAGGAAGTGGGGAGGAGACTGGAGAAGTTAGCTGACATTTTCTATTGAATGGCTCTAGTAGGATTGCCTCTGGAACATCATTTCCTTGTATTGCAATGAATGCATACAATGTACATACAAAGTCAAAACCTGTGCTATTGAAAGGTTTGACCAAAAAAATATAGAACCCCAAAAAATAATTCAAGATAGCATGAGTAAACTCGCCTTGGTATAAGCCTTGAAAAATTTGACTAAGCGGCTTTGGAATTATTTTCGCAAACCCAGTGTGTTGTTTCCTTTCGAGGCCTTGTCCTTGCCACTTAGCACTGCATCGTGCAAGAGAGTGATTTTCAAGTTTGGCTTCATGCACAACGTCTTCTCATCAGGTACCATGGTCTTCTCCAACAACAATCCTTCGGGGAAAATGTGCTTCGTTTGTGACAAATGATACATAAATCTCTTGAAAATCAGTTTAGGGTTTACTATTCGTTTATGATACAGTAGAATTGAAGCACACATTCAAAGAAATCGGTCTTTGCAGTTAGAAAGAACCCTAAATCTTGTTACTGGCCTATCGACCCTACAATGATTAGTACCATATCTACTATGGTCTTTTAGTTATAAGAATTGAGGTGGGCTGAAATGTGAAGTCACATACTTTGTGAGAATCGGGGCAGAAATTTTTTTTCGGCAATAGTTCTACTAACTTTTAACAGAAATTTCTTTTCCGAACTTTCGTTTTTCCGTTTAGATCGACTTAATATTGACTACAAGTGGGAAAACATAATTTTTCCTGAGATGGGAAAACCAGCAACAAAATTTGAAGTACAAGTTAGTTCTACTTAACCAGTCTCCATAAACATATCATCCATGAAGTTCATTTGTTCCCCGCGTTTGTGTTTCTTTTTGCCTGCTTTCTTCGCGTTTTTGTGCTGTCGCTTGTTCTAAGGATCACAGGTCGCTGCTGGTCCGCGGCCGTCTGGTCCGCTCCGTTGGTGATTATCTCGCGAAGTCGGTTTGCGAATTACTGTATTCCTCCTCCTCCGCACCTTTATCAATGGGATTCACATGAAATCGTATGAATTATTAATTATGGTGACAATCACCAAGTTCCATTTAGTACTAATTAAGCCTAGTGCATGTCATGCCAAGTCCAAAATGTTCTTTTTTTCATATAATTGTTTTCGACAACTTTGGTATCACTAATGTCTTTCTTATTAAGATGATGCTTGGATGCCTAAGTCAGTCCCACATATTTGAGGGAATTTTTGAAAGAAGAACCTTATTGAAATGAAAAAACCTCTTTGAAACATAAAATTTCCACTTTGTGACCTCTCTTGAATCACAAGCTCCAGGGAATAACTGCTTCTCGGTCTCCTCTTTCGGTTCTCCACCAATTGATGGCTGCCACCTTGCTAGAAGAAGCCTCACTGTACTGATGTCCACTCTTTTTCTAATCAGTGCTACCATGCAAGCCCACCTCTCTTGCGGCCCCGAATCAGACTCCACTTCCCTTCCACGTGTAATAAGTGTTCCCTTTTTTCATATAAATTGTTTTCGACAACTTTGGTATCACTAATGTCTTGCTTGTTAAGATGATGCTTGGATGCCTAAGTCAGTCCCACATATTTGAGGGCACTGTTGAAAAAATAACCTTATTGAAATGAAAAAACCTCGTTGAAACATAAAATTTCCACTTTGTGACATCTCTTGAATCACAAGTTCCAGGGAACAGCTACTTCTCGATCTCCTCTTCCGGTTCTCCACCACTTGGTGGTTGCCACCTTGCTAGAAGAAGCCTCACTGGACTGATTTCCACTCTTTTTCTAATCGACGTTGCCATGAAATCCCACCTATTTTGTGGCCCTGAATCGCACTCCACTTCCCTTCCATGTGTAAGAAGTAACCCTGGGCTTCAGGGGAGTCCATTAGATTTGGGGGTTCACTTGCATATATAAGGATTTCCTTTTCTATGTTAACTTTGGACTGTTACTGTAAATGTGCCTTTTGGAATTCTTGGCTTTAATTTGAGTTGATTGGTGTCATGTAGAAGTCAAGGCACTCATTGCTATAGAAATTTTGTCTTTACAACCAAGTGGGAACGAGAAACCCCAAAATTCCAAACAAAGCATCTATGTTGTTAATTATGCTTTAAATTTCATTACCTTTTGTTGTAAGGTGTATGTTGAATTTCTGGTAGTATGATATGCATTCGGTTGCTGCAGTTGTTATTGTTCCTGTGGATCCATCAATTTCATCCGCTCTAGCTGATTCTCACCTTGTGCATGGAATTTTACCACCACTGTTAAGCTTATGCCGTTACTGAGCCTTCTCTCGATTCCTCAACGCTGGAATGATTGAACTAGAATGATCTACTGTTGTAATGTGACTACATATTGTTTTTTATACTGTTGTAATGTATTTCTGTATGAGACAGAATATGATCTTTTGTAATGTGACTACATATTGTCTTTTATACTGTTGTAATGTGTTTTTGTAATGTGACTACATATTGTCTTTTATACTGTTGTAATGTATTTCTGTACGAGGCAGAATCTCATATTTTATACTTGATAACCTGTTATGGGTATATCAAGAGGTTTTTGTATATGAACTGTTATCAACATATGAAACAAGGTTTTTTCTCCTTTGAAAAAATGGTTGAAATCATTCTAAATTCACATATGTTCAGTGGTGTCACTGTTTCACTTCCGATATTATGTTGCTTACCTTGATGAACAGGTGGACCTCTACTGGGAGGCCTCTCTGTTTTTTGAATCTTTGCTCATACTGTCAAAGGTCGTTATATGTTATATGGGCTAGACTGTATAGTTATTAGACTACATATCTTCATATAGAACTTGCAAATAGTATGATGGAAACCAAACATAATAATGTATTAAGACATCACAACTTGCTAATTAGTTATTAGACTACATATCTTCATATAGAACTTGCAAATAGCATGATGGAAATGTGAACTTGCAAATAGTATGATGGAAATGTGGATCTCATGTCTCTTCATGATTAATGCTTCTAGAAACAAAACATAATAATTTATTAGGACATGCTCCTTTAACTTGAAAATAGTATGGTCGAAATGTGGATCTCATGACTCTTCATGATTAATGCTTCTAGAAACCAAACATAATTTAATGTATTAGGACATGCTCCTTTAGGCTTGGTGGAATTACCTTTGCTTTTTATTTCTCTCTTACACACATATATATATATGAAGAGATGATCCCATTTTCTTTTTTATTCATAGATCAAATGTCATTTAAATACAAGATTTATCATAATGTACAATGATTCATTCCATATTATTCATAAAATTTTTCATTAAAAAATGAACCCTTTAAATGATGAACCTAGTTAATGCTTCTTCTTCATGAAGAAGACTACTTGATCTTTCAATTTGAATTTGATGATGGTCCTTTGTTATCTTTCTTGACTACTTCAAATTATTGACACAATCATATGCTTCTTGTTACTCTTTTTATTCCTTCCTTATATTTTATTCTCCCCCTTAGATATTGTGTACTCTCCCACATAGATATTGCACTCAATTTTGATGGTCCTTTGTTATCTTTCTTGACTACTTCAAGTTATCAAATTATTGACACAATCATATAGATATTGCACTCAATTTTGATGGTCCTTTGTTATCTTTCTTTACTTAAAATTATTGACACTTGATCATATAGATATAATATAGATATTGCACTCAATTTTGATGGTCCTTTGTTATCTTTCTTGACTACTTAAAATTATTGACACAATCATATGCTTTTTGTTACTCTTTTTATTCCTTCCTTGTATCTATTCTCCCCCTTATATATTATGTACTCTCCCACATAGATATTGCACTCAATTTCATAGGCTCTTATTTTGAAGTCAAATATATTGTATTCTCCCCCTTAGATATTGTGTACTCTCCCACATAGATATTGCACTCAATTTCATAGGCTCTTCTTTTGAAGTCAAATAAGTGACAATAATTTACAAGAACTATCCCTAATTTGTTTCTCACATGTTCAAATGGTTCTCTAACAAGATAATTTACAAGAACTATTCCTAATTTGTTTCTCACATATATATTCAAATGCTTCTCTAACAAGAGGCTTTGTGGGTATGTATTCCATCTTCACTATTTTCTCAAAGACTTGTTGTGTGAGGAAGTGGTACTTTATGATGATATGTAAATAGTGATTGAAGGAAGTAGAATATTTTATTTTTGAAATTGTTATTACATTTCTATTGAAACACTTAATAGATATATAGATTTACCTTAATATCTTGTAGAGCCCATTTCATCCAAAACACTCAAAGAAATTTACCTTACCTTAATATCTTGTAGAGCCCATTTCATCCAAAACACTCAAAAAGAAATTTACCTTACCTTAATATCTTGTAGAGCCCATTTCATCCAAAACACTCAAAAATAAATTTACCTTAATATCTTGTAGAGTCCATTTCATCCAAAACACTCAAAAAGAAGTAACTACTATGTACATTCCACTTCTACTCACTCAAAAAGAAATTTACCTTAATATCTTGTAGAGCCCATTTCATCCAAAACACTCAAAAAGAAGTAACTACTATGTACATTCCACTTCTACTCACTCAAAAAGAAATTTACCTTAATATCTTGTAGAGCCCATTTCATCCAAAACACTAAAAAAGAAGTAACTACTATGTATTCCACTTCTACTCTAGATAGAGAAAGTAACGACTCTTTCTTGCTTAGCCATTAAACCAAAGACTCTTCTAAGTAGAATTATACATTGTCCACTTGTACTTTTCACAAGCCTAGTTGAATCTCTATATGTTGTCAATGTAAATTTCTCACAAGTAAATTTGTCAATGTAAATTTCTTAACTTCTACAAGTTCTATAGGCAGAGTCTGTAAAGGGCCAGGTAGGCTCTGGATCTTATCTTTTATGAAAGGTGACATATCTAGTAAATTCCCAAATAGTTAATCTCTGGAATAGATCTAAATAGAAGTTCTTCATGTTAATATCCATAAAACACAACCACTTTAAGGTAAACTATGTACATGTGTCATTTCTCCCACAAACTAAAGGCTTCCTCCCGTTAATTTTAGATGTGAATTCTACTATAAAATTTTGAAGTCAAACTTTAAGATAAACCATGCACATGTCATTTGCAATAAATGTCAATTTAATATCTAAATTCACATATGTTCAGTGGTGTCATTGTTTCACTTTCGATATTATGTTGCTTACCTTGATGAATAGGCCTCTTTGTTTTTTGACTCTTTGCTCATACTGTCAAAGGTCGTTACATGTTATATGGGCTATACTGTATAGTTATTAGACTACATATATTCATATAGAACTTATAAATAGTATGATGGAAACCAAACATAATAATGTATTAGGACATGCTCCTTTAACTTGCGAATATTATGGTCGAAATGTGGATCTCATGACTCTTCGTGATTAATTCTTATAGAAACCAAACATAATTTAATGTATTAGGACATAATTTTATGTATTAGGACATGCTCCTTTAGGCTTGGTGGAATTAACTTTGCTTTTTATTTCTCTCTTACACACACACATATATATATATGAAGAGATGATCCCATTTTATTTTTTATTCATAGATCAAATGTCATTAAAATACAAAATTTATCATAATGTACAATGATTCATTCCATATTATTCATAAATTTTTTCATTAAAAAATGAACCCTTTAAATGATGAACCTAGTTAATGCTTCTTCTTCATGAAAAAGACTACTTGATCTTTCAATTTGAATTTGATGATGGTCCTTTGTTATCTTTCTTGACTACTTCAAATTATTGACACAATCATATGCTTCTTGTTACTCTTTTTATTCCTTCCTTATATTGTATTCTCCTCCTTAGATATTGTGTACTCTCCCACATAGATATTGCACTCAATTTTGATGGTCCTTTGTTATCTTTCTTGACTACTTCAAATTATCAAATTATTGACACAATCATATAGATATTGCACACAATTTTGATGGTCCTTTTTTATCTTTATTTACTTCAAATTATTGACACTTGATCATATAGATATCATATAGATATTGCACTCAATTTTGATGGTCCTTTGTTATCTTTCTTGACTACTTCAAATTATTGACACACTCATATGCTTTTTGTTACTCTTTTTATTCCTTCCTTATATCTATTCTCCCCCTTAGATATTGTGTACTCTCCCACATAGATAGTGCACTCAATTTCATAGGCTCTTCTTTTGAAGTCAAATATATTTTATTCTCCCCCTTACATATTGTGTACTCTCCCACATAGATATTGCACTCAATTTAATAGGCTCTTCTTTTGAAGTCAAATAAGTGACAATAATTTACAAGAACTATCCCTAATTTGTTTCTCACATGTTCAAATGGTTCTCTAACAAGATAATTTATAAGAACTATTCCTAATTTGTTTCTCACATATTCAAATGCTTCTCTAACAAGAGGCTTTGTGGGTATGTATTCCATCTTCACTATTTTCTCAAAGACTTGTGTGAGGAAGTGGTACTTTATGATGATATGTAAATAGTGATTGAAGGAAGTAGAATATTTTATTTTTGAAATTATTATTACACTTCTATTGAAACACTTAATAGATATATAGATTTACCTTAATATCTTGTAGAGCCCATTTCATCCAAAACACTCAAAGAAATATACCTTACCTTAATATCTTGTAGAGCCCATTTCATCCAAAACACTCAAAAAGAAGTAACTACTATGTACATTCCACTTCTACTCACTCAAAAAGAAATTTACCTTAATATCTTGTAGAGCCCATTTCATCCAAAACACTCAAAAAGAAGTAACTATTATGTATTCCACTTCTACTCTAGATAGAGAAAGTAACCACTCTTTCTTGCTTAACCATTAAACCAAAGGCTCTTCTAAGTAGAATTATACATTGTCCACTTGTACTTTTCACAAGCCTAGTTGAATCTCTATATGTTTTCAATGTAAATTTCTTAACTTCTACAAGTTCTATAGGCAGAGTCTGTAAAGGACCAGGTAGCCTTTGGATCTCATCTTTTATGAAATGTGACATATCTAGTAAATGTCCCTACAGTCAATCTCTGGAATAGATCTAAATAGAAGTTCTTCATTTTAATATCCATAAAACACAACCACTTTAAGGTAAACTATGTACATGTGTCATTTCTCCCACAAACTAAAGGCTTCCTCCCATTAATTTTAGATGTGAATTCTAGACCATAAAATTTTTAAGTCAAACTTTAAGATAAACCATGCACATGTCATTTACCTCATGATCTTGTGTCATTTCTCCCATGTCATATATATATTTTTTATTAAATCTTTTTTTTCAGGGATAAGAAACCCATTAAATATGGTTGAAAAATGGAAATTATGCATAGAAGTTTCTTGCTATCCCAATCCAGGGAAAGCGGTGAATACATATGTACTTTCCAATATTGCGACTAGCAAAGTCGTCCAAAGGAAAATGAATATATCGGGAAGAACAACAAACAACGAGGCATATTATATTCGATTGATAGAAGGCTTAGGAACAACGATGGAGTATGGATCAAATGGAATTGTATTTTTCACCAATTCTGAACTTGTGTGCAACCAGATGAATGGCATGTGCCAAGTTAAGAAGGAGAGGCTAAAAGAACTGCATGGAATAGCAAACAATATTGTTAGCCAATTTCAATTTTTTAGTATAAGGCATTGTACAAATGTGAATAAGATGTCTGCTGATCTATTGCGTGGGGCAATGCCAATTCATGATTCATCTATCAAAGATGAATTAGAATTATACAGAGCAATGCCAATGCAAGATTCATCTCTCAAAGATGAATTGGTTTTGATATGCTCTTCTTCAAAAATTCAAGATTCATCTCTCAAAGATGAATTAGTGTTGAAACACTCTCCTTCAAAATTTATTGATGGACATTGTAACATATCTTGGATATGTGTGTGTTGTGTACTTATAAATGCATCTTTTTTAATGACCATGTGATTTTTTCAATTATATACCAAGTGTGCTCCCACCACACCATGTAAAGCGCAACTTGGTGAACTTCACATTTGCAACAAGTGGTGAGCTTCACATTTTTATAAAATTAAAATGCGGGGACTTCAACAATTTTTTTTAAATGAGTTTGTTTAAATGCAGTTTCACTTCTTTTTTAATGACCATGTGTTTTTTTCAATTTTATACCAAGTGTGCTCCCACCATGTAAAGCGCAATTTGGTGAAATTATCATTTTTATAATTTATTTTTTGCTTAAATTGAGTTTCACACATCAATTAGTGCTTTGAAAGTTGTGTTCTACATAATTTGTGTACACTAAATTACAAATTGATTTTCTGAAATTTATTTTGTGTAAATGTCCACCAATAGATATATATATCATGGAGGATGAATGACGAAGATCAATAGAATCCCATATGGGGGATCAGGGATCGGGGGATGTTCACGGTATTTAAATATAATCTTAATTCTCCATACATGTGTGTACATATGGAATTGATTTTTTTATTAAATTTGTGAGTTAAATTAGTTGTTAATAAGTTTCATTTTTTATTTTTTAGGAGCTAAGAAGAGAAGGGGCTCTACTCCATCCATGGAGCGTGCCCATGGTTCACCCAGTCGTGGTATGGTTCACACAATTTAATCAATGAATATGTACATGTATTCATATGTACACATGAATGTATTTTTCAATTGATTATAAATTCGTATTTGTTTATGAAGCTTCTCTCTCATATCGAGAGGTTGGTGGTGGTTCAAAACCCCTTAGAGGGCCATCAATGAGTGGTAGCAGGTTGCATCAAGGTGGTGATATTTATTCCCCCAAAGGCTAATCAACGGCTGGTGGTGCTGGTTCTCAGCAGGGTCATTCTGGGTCTGGTTCTCAGCAAGGTCGTTCTTGGTCTCAACAGTTTCAGGGTGGAGAAGATGCTAACCAACCACGTCAAGATTGCCATCAATTTCAATATTGTTTTCATTGAATTTGTACAAAAAATTTTACATGTGTTTTTTCTAATATACGAAATTTTATATATATATTGATGCAAAGGCTGAAAATGTTCCAAATATTGGTCAAAATAGACGCAGGGCAGAACGTTACATTCAAGAAGAAGGTTGTCTACCCACCACAACTTATCCGGCCGACATTTCTAATATACCATGGGAAACAAACATGGTGCAATGCACCTTACAAAGGTGTGAAAAACTTGATGCAAAATTGCGGAGAGATCTCGTGGCTTTGACTCTACCTACTGAGAGTCGACAAAGCCTCGAAATAGTTACACATTCATTGGGCGAACTTGTAAATGTGTACAAAAATCTTGGGCCAACAACTGATACATTTGTAGAAGTGATGAGAAAGAGAAAGGAAACAGTAATGGGTCCAGATAAATGGGAGGATGTAAAACAAAGAGTTACAAAAAATATAGCGAAGTCAATGTTTAATTTCAAGGAAGGGCCAAAAAGAAAAATGTTGAAGGTGCAATATTTCAAGCACCCAAATATAGCTCACTATTTGTATGATAGGCACCTTGCGGCCTATGGAAGGCTCCCATGGAATGACGAGGTTCCTTTTTATTTTGCACAATTGTTTTACGCTGAATTTTTTTTGGATATGAAACTTAACTACAATGACCTTTCGTCAGAATTTTTTGGTCCGAGGAAAGGTCGATTGTATGATCGTAAGGGCACTAAGCGAGATGTGGAGTTGCCTCGCCCTGAGCCGCCATTGGTGAGTCGACATTTTCGAGTCGAAAATCTGCGATCAGAGATGGATGCGACTTCTCAAATAAGTTGAGAAGCAAGGGATGTCATGATCGACAATGTTTACAGCGGATTGGGTGGAGTCGATGTTTGTCTAAATCGACAAAGAGCACGTGAAAATGCACGTGCCAATTTTGTGTATTGTACAGATGAAGAGATTGACAACATGAATGTTGAAGATCTCCGAATATATGCAAAAAATTGTTGCAATGGTTTTCAAGACCTAATTCTTCATGAGGAAGAGGGCACGAGAATGGTATGTGTTAATGACCTTAGGGTTCAATTATTTTAACATGTATACATGTGTACAATTTGTAATAAATACATGTGTATGTACATGTATACATTTATTTGTATGTACATTAATCTAACAAAAATGTATCATTATATGTTAAAATACCATTTTCAGTTGTCACGCATGATGAGTGACGAAAATGTTAATATCACTTTCGGGACCTCTGGTTCAAACAATGCAGATGGGTCTCACCATCAAGATATGTTGGCAAATGTTAGTGTTTTTTAAGTGATATTTTTAAAATAAATAATTGTGCACACATGTACATGTATGTATATATAATGATAAAATGTTTTAACAGATTCTGATTCCGTCCGATGTTTTTGGGATGGCAGTACCTTCTTATTCCTTGGGAGATGTACCTTCTACTTCCTTAGGAGATGAGCCACAAGTATGGACAATTTTTCACTTATAAAATTTATTTTTAAGTTATATATATATATATATATATTCCACCTCAAAAAGTTTCATTAAAAATTGATATATATATATATATATATATATATATATTGAGTTATTTTAAATTTTTGAATTTAGGTTCCTATAGAAGATTTCTTTAATCCATGGACTCTAGCGATGGAGATAGGAACATCCACACCATTTGAACAAGTTGTCTAACTTTTTTTTTTAATATTATTGAAAATAAGTTTATATATGTACACGTGCATTTTCATTTGAAATTTTTTAATATATAAATTTATATATATATTTAACTATACATGTATATTGTACAGTTTACCGTTGCAGATGTTCCTATGGGGGCAGAATTTGTTCATCAAATGCAAAGGGAATCTCATGAGGTATTGCATGATTTTTTTGTTATATTTTGTTTTTTTACATGAAGTTCTATATATATTCTCACTCATTTTTAAAACATCAAATTTTAATGTTCAAGTACATGTGCATTGTGTATGTAGGTTTCCCATGCTTCACATGATAGTGCGCGAATTGAGACCCTGATAGGAAATACGCTAGATCCATCTCTATTTGATGGACATGATTTGTAGATTTGATTTCAAGATTTAGATAGTCTTAAATTTTCTTTTTTTATATATTATCTAGATGCACTGTCATATATATATATATATATATATAACTTGATACAGTTTGATACTTGTGAGATCTACAATTTTTGGACATATTTTATTACAGTGTTAATATAATTTGTTTTGTTCCAAAAAGTTAAGTTTTGGATGGTTTTAGTACTTTTGGCATGTGAATGTGAAGTAATGTTGTCATATAATTTGTTTGGTTTTTAAAACTTTTAAGTTTTGGATAATTGAACTACTAGTAATGTTGTCATCTATAAATTAATGTTTTGCTTCTATAAATTAATGTTTTGCTTCTGAACTACATTTGGCATGTTATGTAATGATGTGTTATAATTTGTTTTGTTTTTAAAATTTAAGTTTTGTTTTGCTTCTGAACTACATTTGGCATGTTATGTAATGATGTGTTATAATTTGTTTTGTTTTTAAAAGTTAAGTTTTGGATGCTTGAAGTACATTTGGCATGTGAAGTAATGTTGTGATCTATAATTTTTTGTTAAATTAAAAGTTAAGTTTTGGATGGTTTCAATCTACATTTGGCATATGATATAATGTTAAATGTTTTTATTGGATAGTTGAACTATAATTGGCATGGCATGTGAAGTAATGTTATGTATGATATAATCAAAAAGTTTTTAAAACTCAAGTTTTGGATGGTTTCAATCTACATTTCGCATGTGATATTTAATGTTTTAAATGTTTAATGTTTTAATGTTGCATGATATATAATCAAAAAGTTTTTAAAACTTAAGTTTTGGATGGTTTCAATCTACATTTGGCACATGTGGTATAATGTTAAATGTTTCTATTGGATAGTTGAACTATAATTGGCATGGCATGTGAAGTAATGTTGCACAATATATAATCAAAAAGTTTTTAAAACTTAAGTTTTGGATGGTTTCAATCTACATTTGGCACATGTGATATAATATTAAATGTTTTTATTGGATAGTTGAACTACAATTGGATGGCATGTCAAGTAATGTTGTGATATAATAAAAAAAAATTTAAAACCCAAGTTTTGGATGGTTGAAGTACATTAATCATGTGAAGTAATGTTTTGATATAATCAAAAAGTTTTTAAAACTAAGTTTTGGATACCATTTTAATCTACATTTAATGTAAATCCCTTTAATTTTGATTTAATGTTAAATTTTTTAAATGTAAATCCCTTTAATTTTGATTTAATGTTAAATTTTTTAAATGTTTTGATATAATGTTAAATGTTTTGATCTAATTTTTTGATGGTTTCAATCTACATTTGGCCTATGGAATACCCCATGTGTCGACATCGGATGCGTTGCAGAAGGGGAGGTGGGGGTAGGGGTGGAGGGGGCGGGAGTGTTGGCTCTCGCCTACCTCTTTCAATCCATGACACAGGCGGGCACCCTCCTCCGGTAAGCAGTGTTGCACAATTCCACTTCACCAGTGCTATGGTCAGACCTCGAATTACGGCGACCATTTCTATCTTTTTTCAAGAGGAGGCCCAAAATGAAGGTTCCTCTAGTTCCAGGAATTGGCGGAGAAATTACACCATCCCAACCCATTAGCCCCAAGACACCAGGAAGTTAGCAGCTCTTCCAGTCAAATCCGGCTCGACGAGCTCCAGCAGTAATGGCGCAAGCAGCGGCAGCTCGGCCTGTGTGGAGAAAAGTTCAAAGACGAGTATGGCTCCTCTTCCACTTCGAAGAGCTCCTCACAGCAATCCAAGGGAGTTTTTGATGATCCAGAGGACTACAGTTGTCCAATTGTGGAGGAGAATCCTCCTACACACATCGATAGGTAGCCTGATGTCAGGTCCTCTTTAGCTTTTTTGAACTTTTGTCATGCTTTGCAATCATTGTGCTTTTTAACACTCTATGTCTGCTGGTTTCCCAATATTGGGTAGCATCTTCTGGGCTGGTTTCCCGGTCATGGGCAGCCCCTTTTCTATTTTTGTTATTTAGACCCCTTCTGATTGTTTTGATTTAATCAAAAAGAGTAAAGAAGTAGTTATATGTATTTATCCCTTTAATTTTGATTTAATGTTAAATGTTTTAAATGTTTTGATATAATGTTAAATGTTTTGATCTAAGTTTTGGATGGTTTCAATCTACATTTGGCCTATGGAAGACTCCCATGTGAAGTATTGTTTTGATTTAATCAAAAAGAGTAAAGAAGTTGTACATTATCCTTTTAATTTTGATTTAATGTTAAATGTTAAATGTTTTGATCTAAGTTTTGGATGGTTTCAATCTACATTTGGCCTATGGAAGACTCCCATGTGAAGTATTGTTTTGATTTAATAAAAAAGAGTAAAGAAGTTGTACATTATCCCTTTAATTTTGATTTAATGTTAAATGTTAAATGTTTTGATATAATGTTAAATGTTTTGATCTAAGTTTTGGATGGTTTCAATCTACATTTGGCCTAGATGGAAGACTCCCATGTGAAGTATTGTTTTGATTTAATAAAAAAGTTTTTAAAACTCAAGTTTTGGATGGTTGAAGTACATTTGGCATCATAAGATTGCTTTTGATCTCTACATACTCTTGTTTGAGTGAAAAAATTTCCAATAGGAAGAACATAGCTTTTGTAGAACATATATATATATATATATATAGATCCAATACATATAACATTTTTCATCAATGCACATGTATAGAAAAGCTACTTTCAGTTGATACTAGAGCACGTGCATGTACCAAAACAATTTGTACATGTGCAAACACTTGCACAAATAACATAAGCAGCTCAATTTTTAGTTGAGTACTGGAAGTTATAAAACATATTTAATCCAAAGAGAATAAATTGTTGGGCAGTTCAATCAAAAAAATTCCAATGGAATTCCATCTTCAATAATCCGTTCATGATCGGATTTTGACATTTTCCATTTCTTAATTTTCGTTTTTTTCTTTCATTGAAACCTATATCAACTTTATGCATGCTGCACACACCAAGTGACTATATTGACAACTTATGAAATCAGGTTCATAGTCTTCAAAGTAAAAAAAATCCCCACTTTGATTAGTTTGTCTGAAAAAATAACCTTTCAGTATAATAGATCCTCTTTCATATTGAAATCCGTGATCATTATAGTTTTCTAATAATTTCATTTTTCGTTCAGTGCAATGCATCAAATAATACTTCACATTTTCATCGTTGTCAATAGGTGCAATTACAACAAAAACATCTCCTGCACAATAAAACAAACTTAACAAAATTATACATATATTTAAATTTATTTCTAGATCTTTAAATCATTAGAAAGCAATTCAAATGTTACCTTCTCTAACAAGATCAGAAACTCGATCACCATCGGATGATATTGTAGTTTCCTCTGATTGCATTTCTTCAAACATTGCAACATAAATTTTTCCCTTTGTATTTAGCTCTGTATGTTTCCAATCGTTCACATACATTTTGTTTTCACAAACGTCATTGGATTTTGTGTTGTCTATGCAAACATCACAAAAACAAGAATATTTTCTTTTATCCAATGCAAACACATTTCTGGATGACTTTCTTTGAATTGAATGCAATTTTCGAGTCTCTTTTATTGTTTCAATGTCATTTCCAATTGATCTATCTACGTCTTCAATTCCAATATGCCATAAAAACCTTTATATGGAAAATTAGAAGAAGAATTTGTAAATATGATATCAAAATACAATCAAAGATAATCATTGCATGATAAATGTACAATGTTTAAAATTAGATTTCCAATATAAATTAAATTGAATGTACCTTCGCACTTCCCTTGATGGGTTAGTCTCATGGCTTAGAGTAGCGATGCACCATTGAACAACTTCTTTAGCGTTCACAAGTCGGCTTGCAGAGTGGTTCATTTGATATCTTCAAAGTGCTCGTTTTATGCATGCTCCTGCACTGTCATGTTCTCCTTTTCCATGGCCAGTCTCAAAGAAATTCCAACAATGTTTAATGCAAGTTTTCTTATGAAGACAACACAACCAAAAGAATGATCATGCAGATTTGAATTGACCT
>JAXQQM020058233.1:0-10197 GCA_034641835.2 Pinus albicaulis | reverse complement strand
ACGATAAGGGGATACACTAGTATTATAGGGACCTAACATGCCCCTTGTTGAGGAGGTAAATCCCCTCTGCGGACAGAGGCGATCCCTACTAGCCCAGCAGGGGTCTAGCAACAATCAAACAATGTTATGACGCAAGATCCTAGTTACGAATGGAAAGACTAGGAATAGAAGCCTACCTGGATTCCAACGCTACGATCTGAAGAAGAAGCGTCCCCGTTCCTCAGCCTTGGCAGATCACAATCCCTCCACGATCTCCGCGGATGAAAACTTGCACATGGAAGGAACGAACAGATACAAGCATAGAAACCAACATACGTAACTAAACATCAGTCAGAAAGGACGTTACTCACATTAACATGATGGAAAACAGAGTGGAACCATAATCATAATCATCTATTAAATAACCAGCGAAGAGAGATTACAACCAAGTTCTGACGTCGCGGTCTCCTTCGGATGGGTCTCTAGTCGTCCACGTCTCGCAAAGCTCGCCAAGGAAAGGGAAAACCTCTCTAGAGTCTCGTGACAATGGTCTCCTTACTTGAGTCAGCCTTAAGGGAAAGAGAGGATTCTTTACAATACAAAGGCTCTTGGGAATATGGAGATTCAGAGCTTAGGCACTTCAAGACTAGCTTGCCATGGATTTGGGCAGGCTTTTATAGATGGGGAAGGAGGGAATTGGGATCCCTATTTTTATGGGATTGGCCCTATCAACAAGGAAGGTTCCATGGGAGGTGGCAAAACAACTTCCCTTCCATAGAACTCCCGCAGCCAAACCTCCCAACTCAAGATAGGCAATGGTTTGTGAGTTTGTTGGAACTCAACTTCCGCCATCCTTATTTAAAAAACAATCCCTAAATTGGGTGGCGCGACTACGGCTCTATGACAGAGCGCCAGTTGGCGCGACCTCTTTGCAGGAATTTCCCCATTGGCGCGAGTACTGAACTGCCTGCCCGCGCCAATGCCAAAAGGGATGTTTTTCATGACTTTTGCAAGGAGATGTCTCAAGGGCAAATGAGGCTCATGCTCAGAGGAATGCATTGATGATGTTTTCAAGGCATGACAATGTTCACAGGTCACAAAATGGGTCCTCCATTGTGCGGGACGGGAAATGGTAGGGACGGTGACAAATTACTGTGTAACAGATGCCCCCTAAAGTATGAGGCCCGAGAGAGAGAGGGGTGAAATGCTTTACGAGAACATGTTCAACTGAAGGCCCGCCGTCGGAAAACCTGCGCAGAAAGATACAACTGATATCTCAAGTACATGATGTATAAGGGGTATGGACGCAGCCATCCGAAACAGAGTATGCTATAATCCGGATCCAGGGTATGGGCGCAGCCATCCAACTAAGATCAAATAAATAGACTCAGGTATGGTCGCAGCCATCCAATCAGTGAGTCATGTACATAATGATAATAATCCACAATCGCGGCCTGGATTACAACAGACACAATCCAGGGTCTTGCGCTCCATCTCGACCCAAACAAGTACAAGTTCTAGCATGCGAATGTGTGAGCTGATGTCGAACATGCAAGAACATCGTCTGATTACCAGCCAATGATGAAAGCCGTTAACAGACGCGAGAAAAACCACCAATAATGACGATGGTCCTCAAGGTACTACAGGTACAATCTACGGCGTGTGAATAAATGAGTTACACGCGTGGCAGACACCCGCGAGAATCACTCGATCGGGGGCCAATGATGAAAACCCCTCGTCGAATGCGACGAACCTGCCATTGAGGCATGCAGGCTCCAAGGTACCATAAAGGAGTCTCTAGATCAACTTCCTGGATAATGAGCTGAAGTCGACAGGAAGTGACCTTGATCGAAGGTGGGCCATAATGTTTCCCACATCATCGACACGAGACAGAGGAACATGATGTTTTTGTTGTGAATCGGGATCATATGAGAATCAGAGGAAGGTTGATATTTGCAGAGGTCAACTTCTCTTGAACATATAACGGCACAAATAGTGGTTTTGGTAGTATTTGACATCAACGGATCAGAGGTCATGGTGACGAGGCAATGAGCAGAGGAGAGGTCAAAAAGGATCACCCAAACCCACGGAAGCAAAAATTGAAGCAACGAGATAGAGATGTCCCCAACCAGTACGGAATGCGGAACAAGTGCCATGTTCGAAGCGACATCTTTCTTGGGTGACAACGACGATGGTTCCATTTTTCCCACCATTTCTGGTGAGTACCCCAATTATTTTTGATAACAAGCTTGAAGGGGATAGCATATGCTTGTAATATAAGTCCACCCTTCGGGCAAATCCATCCTAGTGCATTTAACGAGTCCTAGGGAGGAGGAACTCGGAGAACGTCATTTCGACTGGATCCGATGTCATCAGGGTTTAACGAGTCTGACAAAGGGAGAACTCGGCGTATTTTCATGTTTCGAAGTTTGAAAAACCCGGCGGAAAAGAAAACTCCACATGCCCCTTTTCGTAAACGGTTACGAGATCCCGAAAAGGTAGAAAATAATATCACGGGGAAAACCTCTAGTCGCGACGGCCTGGGTATTCCTTTGTATCAATCCATCCCGGCCAAAAGAGGGTTAAACTTATACTTTGGGTGGATGTCGATTCGTGTCCCATTTTAACGAGATTGAAACGACAAGGGCCTCGACAATATTTTCATCTTTAGAGAGTTAGAAGCGAAGAATGACTCCGAGTGACTTTTTCGTGTATTTACCGAGTACGAAAAAGTATAAAAAATACAACTCGTTTCCATCTTTTCGATGCAAAAAGCTTTCTTTCTAGACACACCAAAACAACGTAAAATCCATTTCGACATAATATATGCAAATATTTATTAAAAAATAACTCCCCACCAGCTAAATCTTGCCCGTCGAAAAAGTTATAAATATGTCAAATTGGTAAAAATAAAATTACTTTTACTATTTACCTTGGTAGAAAACAACAGTGGTCCATTTGGAGCAGAAACTTCCGTCGACGATTGCGACCAATCCAAGCAACCATTCGGCTTCTCGTCTGTCACAGGTAAAATTCGCTCCCTTGCTCTACATTTTCATTCATTTTTTAATGATTTTCCCTTAAAAATCAGTTTTGTATGGTCATTTTTTGAATTTTAGGGCTGCGCCCATTGGCGCGGGTATCAGGCACGGACCCGCGCCAATGAGCTCTTTTTTATAAAGGGCTCGCACCACATGGCGCGACTGTTCGCAAAACAGCCGCGCCAATGGCCGAACCTTAAATTCCGCCCAAAATTTTGACATCTAGACCAAATTGCTTGGAATTTGAGACTCATCAAAGATCTAACTGAGGGTTTTGGGCCATGTGAATGCAGATAATCACTCAAAATGGCAATCGAATGGAAGGAACGAGAGCACGGAGAAGAGGATGAACAGGCCATGCAAAGCCAAGCTTGCATGAATGCACTTAGAGACTGCGGATTGAAAAATTTCTTCCTCACGCCATGCTTACGAGCTCAGCCCGAGCTCCTCCAATATCTAATCAGCATCTGGGATGAAAATGAACAAGTGTTCAGGCTACGAGACTAGGTGTTAGAATTGGAGGTCACTGACATTTATTTCATTATTGGATTGTCCCGTAGAGGTCCAATTCCTGTACTGACAGGGAGTAGACCATCAGGGGAGAAGATGGAACAGGTAATGGCACGGGTGTGCCGAGGGGCACAAACAGGATCAGGAGGCAAGAAGGTGGATATCCACACCATCCCTGATCTTGCACTAAGAGTAGTTCTCCATACCATTATGCGGGCTGCTGGGTCGCAGGCTCCGCATGAGGCCACGAAGACCCAACTCCTGTTGGCCTCAGAATGCATGGGTCCCTTATTGTTCAACTGGGCGGAAGCAGTAACTATCAATATGAAAAGGCAACTCACAAAGTGCAAACAGGGGAAACTGAAGCAGTTCGGTTATGGTTCCATCTTGGTATCGTTCATTCTGGAACGCATACCAATCTTCCAGGGCCAGGGCCGCGTTGGGGGTCAAGATACCAGAGGCACGAATGGTTCGGCGGGAAGCATTGATGCCCGGATACGGAGGTGACGCGGATGTCACTGAGCGGAGGTTCTTTAGGTGGCTACGGCGCCAGCTGATTGTCATGGAGGATTGGCCCTATTCGGGAACTGACTTTACTGGGGACCCAGACCTCCCACTACTAGAAGGGGATGACTGGGACGAGGAGCTGGGTAAGACCTCATATTTTGATTTTATGTTTATATTTTTGCTTTGTTAATACACATTCGTCTTAACACAATCATATATGCATGCAAATGTGGGACCTGAGAGACCAGCTGGGATGTCTCCAATCTCCCGGAGGACACAACTCGCCCCTGAGATTTAGGGAAGACGGAGGAGATGGGCCGCTCAAAAACCTCGGGGGAGTTCTTCTTCTCCCGGACATGCCGGCTAGCGGGGGCAGTGCCGATGGCATGCCGGCCATGCGGTGGGGGTCCCGGGTGGATCCCCAGGAGTCGGCGCTTAGTGCGTGCGATAACGTGCTATCATGAGCACCATGCGGATTGGTCCTTAGGATTTATACCCGCCTATTTTTTTGAGACGTAGCGTCTCTGCGGGAGTACTAAAATGATTATGTATATTTTTTGAGTTTGGTAGTACTGCCCTGTTGTGCAAACATTTCGACACACACACACACACACACACACACACACATATATATATATATATATATATATATATATATATATATACATACGACTATTTTGGATGGATCTTTTACATATGATGATGTTTTCTATATGTCATGAAAATGTCTAATACAAATGTAATCTAATGTATCAGCTACATAACAAACGACCCAATGCGAAATGTATTCACACAATGTATCTACTCACAAATTTCATTTTTATGCAAGCTTAAAAGCACACATGAACACACACATATGCAAACTATGCTTGAAATGAGGAAGACGAGCATGCCCCCCAGCATGATGTTTCAATTCGAGGTGCATGCCCCCCAAGCTTCAGTCCAGTGAAAATGGAGTGAAGATTCAAAACAAAAAGTCGAATTGAACATGCTTGTGTTTCATTATTTTAACGAGGTTGACACACCTAAAAGAACTGTCCTCAAACAACTTGTTTCATTGTTTTTAGGAGCTCGACACAAGTGGAGGAACTATGCTCCAACGACCTTGTTTCCTTTTTTAAGGAGCGTGACCAGAGGCTTGGTGCTCTAACGACTTACATCAAAACTATCAAAATGGAGCTTGGAGAGGTACGTTGCTTCCAAGGTTCCCCTTTGATGGAAGGAAAACATCACAAAAGTCGAGGACCCAATGCCCCCAGCACACTATGCACGACAGCATCGTCACTGAGTACAGGCACGGGGTAGGTGGCCACATAGTTGACACAGTGTGAAAGCGAGATACAACGGGGCGGATGAAGAAACAAAGGGAGGGGGGGTGATGGCGGGCCGGATACCCACATTGGGACCAAAGAACGAAAGCTGGTCAGCTATGCGATCGGGTCCTTCTTGGCATCGCAGCACATCACGCTGAAAAGAGGGAGGAACAGTGCTCCATGGCATAGGTGTAATCACGCCCCAAAAAATTAAATTGAAATCCAGAGGCTTTGGATAATGACCATCAAGTCCATATGGACGGTTTTACCTCCAAAGTAACGGATGACTTGGAAGGTCCCCAACGGTTGACTCGTTATTCTATTGAATGTCAACGGATTCGCCGTAACGGGCGCAGTGGCGGCGGGCAGCTTTCCGGGTAGTTGATGACGAATACTAACGGAAACAACCGTCTATAATGGTCTTGCGTTGTAACAGGACCAAGAGCCTATCTTGTGATCTTGAAAGGCACATAAGGCCGGAAGGCGAAATCCTGCAAATCGATTCCAGTCAAAGGAAGCGACCAAACTACTCGGAGGGGCTACCATCGACATGCGAAGGTCTTCCCCTGATGTTACGAAAGAAGAAGCATCCTCCATAACCTCCATCTCGAAGGCAGGAGGGATATCCTCTGGAGCCTCCATCATGGGAGGCGGAGGAGGAGCTTCTTGAAGTACAGGGACAGGAGAATCTTTCTCCAAGTCTGAAGAATCTGAAGATATGAGAAGGACATGGGGGGTGTGAGATCCACTCTCGACAGAAAAGACCTGGTGCACCGCGGACGGGGTCAGTTCAACTGATCCTACGACCAATGGTTGGTCAGGGACGGATTCGTGAATTTGAATTTCTGGGGGAGTGGGATCGACCAAGGATGACTCTTGACCAATCGTAGGATCAGCTGGTGGAGGACTCAAAGAAAGCCGATTATAACCAGGTGGAAGGCGTGGTGTAGAACCGGTTGGGTTGTCCAAGACTTGCTTGGCTTCATCCATATAATGACAAAGGTGAATGGCATGGTGCCCTTCACACAACTTACAGGGATTGGTGATCTTACCCTGCTTCTTAGAATTCTTATCAGTACCAGTTGAAAACGTGCCCCCAACTTGGCTCCTAGAAATCAAAGGCAACGGCGGGCAGGCGGTCGGACATGCTTGGAAGCACCTTGGGGATGCCGGGGCACTTGGGAATGCCAGGGCATTCTCGAAGAAGATGGTCTCCCGTGCACAACATGCAAGGGAATTTGACTTTCCGTGGAGGGTTGGAAGGTATATCAAGAGGAGATTTTCCAGAAGCAGTAGTTGTGCTTTTAGCCTCTCGCTTATCGGACTTCTTCTTCTTCTTCTTAGCCACCTGGTTACTCGAATCCAGACTTTCACCAGGCGAAGTAGAAGATGAGGACGCAGAAACAGGCGAAGAAGGGGAGAGTTCCACCTTGGAATCAACATGAGGTTGTTCAGGTGGAGGAACTGATTGAACGGTAGTGGAGACATTCGGGACTACAGAGGTCGAGAATAACCAAACAGGCAACCCAACCGTTAACCCAGGAAGGGACAATGTCACCATGTAAGGAGCACCAACATTTCCAAAAGGAGGAAAAAGACCAGGGTTCCCTTCTGAGGGGATCCCTTGGTTGGTGAACTCTGGAAAAGTTGCCATGAAAACTTAAAACCACACACGGGCTGAAAACGAGTTAAGACACACGATCAAACAGTCAACAAGCGATGTCTAAACAGGTGTGTAATCGTGGGCGATTAATTTTACCACATTTGAAAGTAAGAAATTCTACCGTTTCATGTTTTAAGAGTTGAGAAACGATAAAAAGATGACTCTATCTCTTTTGATTTGACTGACGTATTGAAAAATTTCTGACTTGACGGTGTTTTCAATTTTAGGGGGGTGGAAAAGAGACAAATGTTTTCCGGGAAAAACTAGACACGAAGGGTGTACCAAATATCGTATTTGCCAATATACACCTTGGTTTCAAAAAAGGCTGGAAACGAGAAGTGACCAAGAGCAAATGCATGCGAGTAGTCTCCCCAGAAGTCAACAATTGTGGGGTGTATCACGGGTATAGAGCGCGAAGAAACAAAATTCCTGTGGATAAAGGATTGAAAACCTATAGGGGTCTCCCTTTATATACGCGACGGTACGGGGAAGCAAGTCCGTGCTAGCGACATCCTATAAAATAACAGACGTATCCATGGTTCCTGACATCGGGTAATCTCTATGGACCTTCTCATCTGTTTCATTTCTGGTCCAAATGTTGCTGGTTAATTAAATAAATTTTACAGTTGATCTTCAATTAAGTTTCAATTTCCAGGCCCTATCGTATGTAGTGTCTCCTAAATGCAAAGCTATATGTCACAGTGCAACATTTCGTTCGATGAAAACTAATTAGAGAAGAGTTGAGAACTTTTACTCAAACGAAACGAATGGAAACCAAACAATGAGATCTATAATGCAACTAATGCAATTGACAACTTTTCATTCAACACACTAATCACTAGTGATATGGGAAAGATCACAATTTGCACTAATTAACAAAAGCAAAGAGATTTTTTTTTTTGATTTTCAATGTTTAATGGCTAATATGCACTAAACAAACTTGAAAACAAATGGAGCAACTTGAGAAACGATATTCAAGAGAGCGAAGCAAACACATTCCACTCAACAACACAAGCAATCAGATCCCCAAATCGACCAAAGTCTCTCAAAGAAAAGAAAAGACTCAAAAGCTTCCAATGGACCGTGTGATCTAGGTCCAAAGCAAGACCGAACGAGTTTCGAATGAAGAAATGAACAATCACCCAAAAATCGCAACAATAAAACAATGAACAACTACTTAGAGAATGTGGAGTTTCAATCAGATGAACCAATGAGTCAGTGAAAACTACAAGAATTCCCAAGAGCTCCTCAATCCTTATTTTCGTTTTCAGGGAAAAAACGTGATGAAATCGGTAGATAAAAGCAAACAACCAAAGGACAGAGGTGAATTCCCAGCCAAACAAGACTCCAACACACTCAGGCAGTCGGAAAATCAAGAAGAAAAACACTGATCAAATCCAGAGAGCTCAAAAATGAGGAAACTCAAAAAAATTACAGGGGTGGCGCGACTGTAAGTGTGAAACTGGCGCCAGAAAGCAATTGGCGCGGGCTGGACAAAGGCAACATGCGCCAATTGGCGCGACTGTCGGGTTAAAAACCGCGCCAGTCGAGTTTCTCAAGGAAAATTAAAAAAAAGCTACTCCAGAAACAAACCAATGCAAGCTAAGCAATCCAAGAAGCAAAAACAAACAAAGAACCCAACCCAGAAGGTTCATCAAGCAAGGAAAAGCAAGATACAAACGGCAAGGCAAGACAAAGACTCCAAGTTATTCAGTCCGTAAACCAAACTGGAGATTGACTGAAGTAGCGTTGATCTACTCCGCTAATGCAGAGCAAAAGCGTTTCGAAGGCTATCTGGCTGTACTTCAGGCTCCGTCTATAGTTTACAAATCAAACAACAAGCTGGTTCCCCAGCGGAGTCGCCAATTTGTTGAGATATAAATCTGCGGACAAAGGCGTGGAGTAGATCCCTACTAGCCCGGCGGGGGTCTAGCAACAATCAAACAATGTTACGACGCAAGTTCCTAGTTACAGATGAAAAGACTAGAGATAGAAGCCTACCTGGATTCCAATGCTATGATCCGAAGAAGAAGCGTCCCCGTTCCTCAACCTCGGCAGATCACAATCCTTCCACGATCTCCGTGGATGAACACCTGCACACAGAAAGAACAAACAGATACAAGCATAGGAACCGGCATACGTAACTAAACATCGGTCAGAAAAGACATTACTCGCATTAACATAATGGAAAAAGGAGTGGAACCATAATCATAGTCATCTATTAAAGTGGTAAACGAATAGAAGTTACAACCAAGTTCTGACGCTGCAGCCTCCTTCGCGCGGGTCTCAGGTCGTCCACGTCTCGCAAAGCTCGCCGGGGGAAAGGGAAACCTCTCCAGAGTCTCGTAACAGCAGATCCTCCTTGCTTGAGTCGGCCCAAGAGGGGAAAGAGAGGATTCTTTACAATACAAAGGCTCTTGGGAAAAGTCCTCAGAGATTTAGAGCTTAGGCACTTCAAGACAGCTGCCCTTGGTATAGTAGACACCATAGATGGGGGAAAGGAGGGAGTTGGGATCTATATTTATATGGGATTGGCCCTATCAAGGAAGGTTTCAGGAGGAAGTTGGCAAGCTCTTCCCTTCCATAGAACTCCCGTAGCCAAACCTCCCAACTCAAGATAGGCAATGGTTTGTGAGTTTGTTGGAACTCAACTTCCGCCATCCTTATTTAAAAAACAGTTCCCAAATTGGGTGGCGCGACTACGGCTCTATGACAGAGCGCCAGTTGGCGCGACCTCTTTGCAGGATTTTCCCCATTGGTGCGAGTACTGAACTGCCTGCCCGCGCCAATGCCAAAAGGGATGTTTTTCATGACTTTTGCAAGGAGATGTCTCAAGGGCAAATAAAGCTCATGCTCAAAGGAATGCATTGATGATGTTTTCAAGGCATGACAATGTTCACAGGTCACAGAATGGGTCCTCCATTGTGCGGGACGGGGAATGGTAGGGACGGTGAAAAATTACTGTGTAACACCCCTCATCTCTTAATTATTTATGGATTCTTCTGTATAAAATTCTCATCCTCCCATGTTGAATCTTCAACAGGTAAGTTATTCCACTTGTTGAGATACTCTAAAATTGATCGATTTCATAGTTTTCGAGTTCTTGTTTCCATGACTGCTTCAAGTTCCAATATGATTTTTCGTTTCTCGTCAACTTCTGGCAATAATTTTTGAACTGGTATTT
>JAXQQM020065676.1:0-60807 GCA_034641835.2 Pinus albicaulis | reverse complement strand
AACAGTTTTGGTTGAATGAATTTGATTATTGAGTGTAATGAGATATGTTAGGGATAGACCTTGATTGTATATTATGTTTCCACTAAGTTAATAGTTAATAAAGGGTTTGTACTTGTTACTAAGAGTAGTTTAGATTTGAGATGTTTTGCAGCTTGACGATGAGTATGGATGAATATTGACTTGGTATATGAAATTATTGATGAGTAAAGGATTTGGGTTGGAATTTGATAATGTATTCCTTGAAAATAATGTTGATATTTGGCTTGGTTGATCAATGATTAATTTCAGATAGGTTATTGGTGTATTGGTATTCATTTATTCAGATTGAGCATATTGTTGGGTGTGGGTCTAGTTTGCAAATTTGATGTAATGTGGCCTACATATTTGATGGTTAATTGAGACAGGTGGATCCAGTATGAAAATTTTGAAACATGGTCCGAAAAGGTACTGAGGGTTGGACCCTTTAGTGATGGAGTGGTAGCTTCCTTCCAATAAGAGATGGTAAATTTTATCAAGGAGTAGCAACTTCCTTCGAGTCAGAGTTGGAGAATTTGTGGAGGTTGTATCCTCCTGCAAGTGGGAGCCTATGTATTGGTAAGATTTTGTGCCAGTATAAGATGTAAAATATTTTCTTCATAATAAGAAAGAATACAAAGATGACAACATCGGTAGTTTTATCCCACATCTAGTTTCCACCTAATAATATGGTGTCCCTATGTGTTAATGTGTTGATATGTTTTGCATTCTTATGGTTTACATGATTTTATACTTAATGATACTCCTGGTTTATAAAACAATATTCTGCTAATGAAATAATGGTTCAAGATAACTTTTGAAATGAAGGCATAAATTAATTAAATGATGAATTGGGAATAAAATATTGATTCACCCCCCCTCTCAGTATTTCTAATAGGGTGTGAATTTACTTGAAAAACCATCTCCTCAAACTTTGGATCTATCACGGGGGTGGGAAACTACATGAAATATTGTAATGCAACTAACCTATGGTTGGGTGAAGAGTTGAAGTCGCTCCTTTAGTTGTCAAGAATATTTAAATGCATGATTAAGTGTAAATAAATTATGCATATTGTCTTATGGGATGTATTAATTTTTGTTATATGTGAATGATGCAATGATTTATGAGTTTATAAGCCTAAATGAATGCTTGAGTAGTGAGGCTCAATGTTGTGAAAATGTTTGGAATGATTTTCTGTGTATTTAAGAATATGATATCTGTTAGGACTATGTGGTCCATTAATTACATCCATGTTGAATGTGTTACTATGTGTTTATGAATACAATATCATACTTTAAGAATGGGTCAATGTGTGAATATTGCGATATGACAAACGTGATATTGGGTCTGCTGAGTGGGGGTGTCACCAGCGACAAATATCCTCTAAATACCACCATTCCGAAGGAAGGAGGATCCAAGATTTTCCGTTATATGACCCGCGGCGAAGCAGTGGTGGACAAAGTCAAGGTTCTGAACGCGGACATTGTCAACTGCGTATATGATTGACTATCATTTTGTTTTTCTGAGGGCCGGGGTTCATCGCCACTCCACGACACTTCCAGTTTTGCTCTTTGCATTCCTACAGGCTATGGCCTCTATTTCTATAATAAAATATGTTGAACCCTAATAAAATAAATAAATTATGTTTTATTTTGGTATGCTCGTGTTTTTTGTGGTGTTTTCTCATTTTATTATGCAAATATGTTGATTTATTTAATTTAGTTTTTGGTGATAATCTATGGTAGTGAGGTGATGTTTTTTTTTTTTAAATTTTTTATTGGGAATGTATTAAATCTGTTTTTAGTTTTTTGTAATTTAATTATATTTAGTGCTTTAGGGTTTATATTGATGTTATTTTGTAACCTGCCATGGCCTTTGTAACAAAATATGTTGTCCTTTAATAAACATGTGTTTTTGTAGGTAACTAATTTTTTTTCCATTTTGGATTTAAAAATTATTTTCCAGTGCATGCCATCAAGAACAAACCACAAAATGAAATTCTCTTTGTAATAGGAATACAAGAGTTAAAATAGTTTCTAATATTTTTCATATATATATATATATATATATATTTAAAAGATCAATCTATAAATCATGTTTTATCTTTATTCACATTTCTTTGTCTAATAAATTCCAAAGATACTAGAAGTATGTGTGTGTCTTTTTAATCTTTAATAATATTACTCACAAATAAATTCCAAAGATACTAGTATGTGTGTGTCTTTTTTTTTTATCTTTAATAACATCATTGTCAAATAAATTTCCATAGAGTATCTATGCATGTAGTTCTTTGCTAATAAGGAATTTTATTGAATCTTTGTGTGAAATTCTAAAGTCCATATTTTTTTCAAGAAAAGAAATATATTATTTTTCCAAGAGAAAATTAGCAATTTTATTTATAAAAAAATAAATTTAAATTTACACGTCTCAAGCATTACTCTTTCATCTTTTATAGATATTACTTTTTCAACACTTCTTCTAAAAAATATTGTGAATTCATAAACTAGTCAAAAAGGTTTGAGTACATAATAATGCTAAAGTAAATTTCCATTGCATCCTTAATTTGCAAAATATATAGAAAATGTGGAGTGGGGTTTAGTTACTTTGCAATCCTTGGTCTTATTTATGAATAAAAAAATGACCAATGGAAACATGGTGACAAGAGGCAATAGGAATCTATAATAGAAATAGCCCATTATTTAGTTCACACAAGCTAGTGTAGGCATAGTTTAATTAATTGTAGCTCTATGGATCTCAATGGTGGGCTTCATCTTGCTTTTAGAACAAAGATATATTTATATTATGTTTTTTTGTTATTTTTTCTTTGCTCTATGTCAATTGGTGTCTATGTATCCCATTTGAATTAAATTTTGTTATGTATCCCATTGGCACTACCTTTTTGTTATGGGATCACTTGGGTCACTTTCTGAATTAGAAAATGCACATGCTATTTTGGTCAAATTTTTAGGTGAATTGTAGTATCTACAAACACTTTTTGAGTGCTAAAATCCCTTGAGAACATCCTTCCTACTATGAGATTTGGAGGCTATTACATGTCTTCCATTGGCCACATGTTTTTTGATAAATTCCTTATTGGGTTTTCTATATATGTTATTCAAAATTTGTAGTAGTTGAGTATTAATGAGTTTATGCTCCTCTTGAGATAATATCAACTTGTTGATGGGGAAAATTATCTCGCCAATAGTTAGGGTGTTTTCCCTAGTGAGAAGTCCCAATTAGACCTCACACCGTTTAGGATAGACGGCCCCATCCGATATATGGGACCTACTACCAACATGTTGGATTTTCTCCTAGGTGTCAAATGTGGAGATGTTAGGGAAAGTGAAAGAAATAAATTTATGGGTGATAGGAATGAGGTCAAGCCATGATTAATAACTTGCAAAATGAGATACAAGAATGTAACATCAAAAAAATAAAAAGAAGCATGCCAAAATTAGGATTAGTGAGTTGAAACCATCTCATACATGCATGAATAGGAAAGCTCTAGGGGTTCACTACAAATAAATTCACAATGCGTTACCAATTGTAACACCCCACCCCACATTTACCCGCTTTTAAAAGCTCATTGATGTAAAAATGAGAAGAGAGTTAATATGCATGACCAAACATCCAAGTTCCAATTATGGAAGTCGGGTCTACCATCCCGAAAGTTTATTGCAACCTCCAGGGAACACCGAGATCACTCGGATGTCAAGCAACATTTACTAATCAACGTTTTCTTGTACTCGAACTACCTTCTTGACTCACTTCAAACCTAGCCGCACGCATGACAAGCTATGCATGCAACCAAAAGGCTCCGACCAAACTCATAAGCCTACCTATATGTGGCTAAAAATGAAAATTTTCAATTAAGATACTGCGCCCAAAAAGCCCTATTTTATATTTTACAAGGCTAGCTACAAACCAACTCCCCCAAAATTTCCTAGAACTTTCGAGAGTTATCTTAATCATATCTAGAAGTATTCAATCACTATTATTAGCTCAATTATTTCTCAAAAAATTTCTAATACATAATAATTGTTTATGCAAACAATTTGTAGACAAAGTACCTATAGCTTAGGATTGCATGTTTGTTCACCGATTCATTAAATCATCGAAGAATCATCAAGAAGGCTCAATGATCCCTCATATGAGATGTTTAATAGCTCATGCATTGATATAAATAACCTAGAACCTATTAAACCATGAAATAGGACTACAATAAGAGCACATATTATACCATGACTTATGCCCTGTAACCAACACTTAACCAAAACGAAGTCATGACAAACTAGTTATAAAATCAACAAAATAACCAATACATGTGCTCATTGATATTAATAAGAAATAACACATAATAACATATGAAAATTCCAATTGAGTCAAGGACTTCCACATATTGCCCGACCATAGGCACTTGGTTTTTTTTTGTGGTGTTTGCTCATTTTATTATGGGATTATGCTATTTTATTTAATTCTAGTTTTTGGTGATGATCTATGGAAGTGAGGTTATGTTTCTTTTAGATTTTTTATTTTTTTATTGGGAATGTCTCATATTTATTTTTGGTCCTTTATAATCTAATTATATTTAATGTTTTTAGGGTTTATATTGATGTTATTTGGTAACCTACCATGGCCTTTGTACCAAAATATGTTGTCCTCTAATAAACATGTGTTTTTTAGGTAACTAATTTTTTTTCCATATTGGGTTTAAAAATTATTTTCCATTGCTTTTTCATTTTGAGAACATGTGTAACTGATATGAATACCATTCCATTATGAAGAAACAAGAAAATGAAATTGTTGTAGTATTTAACCTATCTCATCTCTCTTACAAAGTACATTATAATCAGTTCATTCATTGCTTCATTTTTTTCCTAAAACTATTTATAAGTTTTTTAAATTTTAATTATACTCATTTTTCTTATGGGATTATGATGTTTTATTCCACTTTATGGAATTGAGTAATATTTATTTTGTCTAATAAAATGCCCGAATTAAGATAGTTTCTAATATTTTTCATATATATATATATATATATATATATATATATATATATATATATATATATATATATATATATATTCAAATTAACCTACATTATTTTAGTATAAATATTTATAACAAGATCCATTGTAAATCATGTTTTATCTTTAAATTCTTTAATATTTATTTATACTCATTTTTATTATGGAATTATGATGTTTTATTCCTCTTTTTGGTACTGGTTAGCACTTCCTTTTTGTTATGGGATCACTTGGGTCACTCTGGGTTAGAAAATGCACATGCTCTTTTGGTGAAATTTTTAGGTGATTTGTAGTATATACAAACACTTTTTGAGTGTTAAAATCCCTTATGAACATCCTTCCTACTATGAGATTTGGAGGCTATTACATGTCTTCTATTGACCACATATTTTGTGCTAAATTCCTTATTGGTTTTTCTATATATGTTATTAAAGAATTGTAGTAGTTGATTATTAATGTGTCTATGATCCTCTTGAGATGATATAAAATTGTTGATGGGGAAAAATTGCCTCACCAAAAACTTCTGGGTGTTTCCTTAGTGATAAGTCCCAATTATACCTCACACCATTTACGATAGCGGCCCAATCTGGTATGTGGGACCGACTACCACCATGTTGGATTTTCTCCTAGCTGTAAAATGTGGAGATGTTAGTGTTACACAAGTATTTTATCACCATACCCGTAATCCCCATCCCACACATTGGAGGACCCATATCGTGACTTCGTGTATTTTCATACCTTATAAAAAGTGTTATTGCATCCCTTGGCATGTCAAGAACATTTCCTCTGTTGATCACTCGTCAGCTGACTCTCAAAAACATGTGTTTCTAGGTCGACGTTGGTAGGCGCCTATAGCCTCGATAGGGAAATTAGCATTGGACCCAATGCCCATTGGCACCTCGTCTCAATGTATCACCCATGCCAAGATATTTTTGGAATTTTTAAAAAAAATAGAAGTGAAGTTTCCATTCCTAACTACTTCATGATTGGAGTCGTCATGGTTTGTTCGACCGAATAACGTAGAAATCCTCCCTCCGGCTTCTTGTTTCCTACATTTGTGCAACTCCCCAAAGGGATAGAACATCTCTTCCACCTTATGAGGGATCCCAAACCACCTCCTCCTCTCCTATAAATACATCCTTCTAACATGGTTTTAGCTAGCTGAATAGTCCTTACTATAGTTGGTGCGAAGAATAAGACAAAGAGGAATCCATTGTAGCTGAACCGATCTCTAACCTCGAACAATGATAAAATGATGGTTCAAGAAATTTCAAGAACAAGTAAAGGGATACTCGAGTTTTGTAATTTAAGAGTGTTGGTGATTTAATGGATGTGCTAAAACTTGTGCTATTCACTTATTTAGAGGGTTGCAATTACACAAAAAGTATTGTTTACTAAAAAATTCCCATGACAAGGATTTGTTCATGATACAAGTCGTTTGTAAACATCATCATCATGAACTGGAGCCAATGTCTTGTGCAACAAGATATCCCTAGAAAAGGATAATTAAAAAGTTGGTGGAGCTCAACATTTGAGGTTTCCTTGAGAAGGGCTTCCAAATTTTTAATTTGATTGCATGTCATCGCTTGTTTTTATAATATCCTTGTCTAAAAAATCCAACCTCTAGAGTGGATACCATTACTTTACAAAAATTATGAATTAGACAAAACACCAAAGTTTCTTAAGTGAATGGTAGAGGTCAGTACATTTTCAAGAGTATTTTGATGAAGGGGGATGTCTATATATTATTTATAAACAAGAATTTTGATTGCAATGGATCCACTAGATACTTATGTCAACAATCCAATACAATAGATTTTATGTAATAAATTTCCAAGACTTTGAATTGCAAAATTAGTAGCAATAAATGGTCATAAAACCTTTGAGAATGAGATTAATTAAAAGGTTCCACGTGATGAAAGTGGATATTGGCCAAATGGATCTGTTCATGAGGTGATAGAATGGCTATGCACCAAGCCATTAAAGGATCATAATCAAATGTTTTTTCTCGAGGCAAGGGTTTCGATATTGATCTAAGCGTGAAGTAGATCATCGAAAGTGAGGACATGATTTTGAGTCAATTTCGCTGGATATAGTAATGTGATATGAGGAAAATGTTGTAGTGTGTCATGGGCTATATTAAATGATTTATGTCATCAAAATTGGCGTGGTAGTCTTTTGTGTTATATCGACCTACTCTTAGTTGAAGGAATCCGATTTAATTGGGTTGCATTGGCATGGATTACAACATTATAAATTCAATGTGAAGAGGAAATCGATTCCTTGGGAAATCAAATCGATTTCCGATCAAATTGTAATGCATAAAAAAATTTAATAGTAGAGTAATTGATCCCATGGTTTATGGAATAATTACTCAAATTTCTTAGTAATCTAGAGGGTTCCAAAAACGTTTTTGAAGATTTGAATTGGTATGAGTCCAAATCAAGTGTAGGAATTGAACTCGTTGGAAACTTGGTCAAAAATGACGAAGGGAGATCACCATAGAGTTCATGATGCGAAAGAACTATGATAATCAATTGATGAATGCATTAGGATGAAGAATTGACCTCATGGGAGAAATTGTTCTAGTGAGAATGTTCCCTTGGTAGATTGGTGTGATAAATGGTAGATTGCAAGATTCCATTGGTCAAATATCTTGATGAGAGAATACATCTAGTCTCGAAATTGTTATGAATTGTGTAACTCTTAGATGCATGAGTGAATTTGTATGTTAAAATTTTGTGGATATGCAAGTGCATAAAGCCGTGTCTATTTTCCCTTACAATTGGAATCCTCCCTTATCCTTATGCCCGAATAGTCATTGTAATAAAGGAATATCAAGGAGAGTAAATGTTTATTTCATGGTCCTTTGTGTAAATGTTTGTACACAACATTATCCAAATTGTTGGATAATCGAGAAAAGTTATGGCACCTATCTCGTCAAACTACTTAACACATGATTTACAATTCCTTTGAATGCATAAGATTTGGATCAACTTCCGAGTCCACCAAAGCAATGTAAGATGAAAACTTGTTGGAACAACTTAATTCGGACAATTGATCACCAATTTGCATGGGATTTCCTATAACACATGAAGAACATGAGAGCCTAGTAAGCACTAGGCTATGCTTGAGTCCTAAACTTCATTAGGTCAACATAAAAAGGATTTATTCCTTTGAAAATTAGTTGGATATAAATTTGGTTATTTTCTTACAAATGAAAAAAAGGGAAATAACTATAAATCATATATATTTGTGTAGGGTGCCATATTCATGTTTTGATTTGGACCCTTTTAGAGAAAAAACTCAGCAAGAAATCTATTTTTTTTCATATGAGAGTCCAAGTAAGGAAATTGTAAAAGGCTTTGAAGATCGAAGGAATACATTGGAGGATATTGGTATATGTTTTTAAAAGGACTTGGGACTTCAAAAACTCGTCTTAAGCACACATGAGAGTGTTTCTTATGGATATTATGAGATTGATACACTATATAGTTTTTTTTCGTATTTAAGAGATTATAATGAAGCATAAACCTAATGGAAACATGGAAGGAATTTTTGAGGATGGATTCTTTTTTGCACGAGGACATGAAAATGCATTGACATCGTAGGGAGATGTTGGGATCCTATTTTGTTGCATTTTCCAATACCTCATTTAACCTTTTTACTGTTCATGTCTTAAAGTCATAGCTACATAATGCTCTCTTATTGTGCATATTAACCCTTTGAACCCGAAAACCTTTTGACATGAATAATGATGTAAAATTTCTTATAATCATCAATTCCTATCTATAACAGATTAAACCAAACACGAATATTGGCATTGAACAATGTTTACAACTATTTCTTGAATGATAGAGGATGGTTGCTAGTGGGAACATCTAGAAAAAGGATATTGCCTAACTAGGCTCATTGATATCACTTATCTTGTTGGCTCGCATTATCTCGGCTAGGTCGAGCTTGCTAATGGTCAGGCTAGGATTGATGGAAAAAGCGGTGGGATGCATGGACACAACCCAATGATTCCTGGAGAGAGGGATGCTACGTGGGGGCCATAGCCCGGTATCTCATCACTTAGAACAAAGATTACATAGTTCATACAAAGCCTTTTATAAATAACTTATGAAGAGAGATTACAAATATCTATGGCGATTAAAAAGATTTGGTGAAGAAAGCCTTGCCCTGGATGGATGGAGTCGACCAAATCCGCTTGGGTAGTAAAACGTAGTTGACAAGCATTCAACATTCATCTGCAGAGCACCAAAGACTGTGAAATTTGAAGTATAGAATCACACACACTTGAAATTTTCGAAGCATTCACCTATGAAATTTAGACACACAAATCTCACCCAATGGGATCAGCGAATTTATACAAAAAAATGACCGACAACTAGTAAATTTGTCGTTCCAATCATCACTCGTCCCCATAATTGTGCCAGAATTTCCTTCATCCGGCCATTTGAGGGGCTGATGTGGGAAAAACATCATAATAACCAAACGAATTGGAGAATTCGTCCCTCGAATTTAGTGGGCATATTGAATAAATTCTTACAATTTTCTTTGTGGCCACCACTATGCCTATTTCCAATAATAATATGCTCGCCTTTCCTTGCCTTGCTTTGCCTTGACCGCACTAAGGTTTTTTGAGATACAAGAGGAAACAAATACCCCAGATGTTACGTATGTGATCGAAGGTCAAGGACGAGGGACAAGGAATCCCGCACATAAATAATCCCCGACACAATTTTTGACATACAAGAAAACATACACCCAAACAAAACTCTAGAAGACTTAAGTTTCCCTCATCATCCGCCTCCTTGCACATAAATAAATTCTTATTGAACTTGTTTGATAGGTGTAGTCTAATTATATGGAATGAAAAAATTAGAATGATAATCTAAAAAATGGATTTGCTATTGTAGAAATGAAAACACATGACAGCTTATGTAAATTTAAACATACAACAACAAGTAAACACACACATCCAAATCATAGGGGATAGATTCTATAGAGTCCATCTATATGATGAATTCAATTTACCTATTGTATATCCTAATACATAAACCCGACACAATTTGTGACATACAAGAGAATAGAAAGACAAACAAAACTATAGAAGACCGAATTTTCCCTCATCATCCGCTTCCCTACACATAAGGAATCCCGACACAATTTTTTTACATACAAGAGAATAGACACCCAAACAAAACTCTAGAAGACTAAAGTTTCCCTCATCATCCGCCTCCTCTGCACATAAGGAATCTCAACACAATTTTTGACATACAAGAGAACAAAAAATTATTCAATTTGCATGATGGGAAACACAATATTTATAGAGCATTATAAGTCTTTGTTTACCTCCAAAATTCCCTGCAATCTCACATTTGAATCATGTGTCTGCCCTCTCGAGTCTTTCTTGAGCCAAAATCGATCTCTGCACATAAAAAAATAGATTCTCCAAGATCCATCAGAGCTATCCTCGAGCATAAAATAATTTGGGTATTAGAATATTTGCTCGGGTATTCAAAATTTATATTGGGTAGTAAAAATTATTATGGATGAGAATGGTTTCTAGTGAAATTTTCTCCCCGAGAAAAAGGCTCTCGCCCTACGTCATCCCAGGAGCAAAAAAAACTCAGAAGACCGAAGTTTCCATCATCATCCGCGTTGCCATCATCGACGTAACTGGGTGAAGATCGAAGTTTCCCTCATCATCCACCTCCTCGCACATAAGGAGTCCCAACACAATTTTTTGACATACAAGAGAACATACGCCTAAACAAAAATCCAAAAGACTCAAGTTTCCCTCATCATCCGCATTGCCATCATCGGTGTAAATCAGGTGAATTTCATTCCAATCACCCACCAAGCTAGTAAATCGGGGTGAATTTCATTCCAATCACACTCCAAGCTAGTAAATTAGGGGCGAATGCAACCCAAAACCATCCAAACCAAGAAATCGGGAGGCGAATCCAACCATTCATGGTTTATGTGCCCCTTATTTATTTGAGCTAAAACATAATAATTAATTATTTTTTAGAATAATTTTGGGGCTAACTATACAAAATGGGTTTTATATAAAAAATTTGCCTCTCCAAAATCTAAAACCCTTTAAAATTCACCCTTGGGCTAAAATTCTCCCCTGGTAATCATATATCTAACTATGTGTCAAAGAATTTTTATGATGATACAAAAATCACTTACAATGATGGATGGAGTTTCTAATTCAATAGATGATAGGTCGGAGGAAATTCATGATCTTAGAACGAAACTTGATCTCGCTTTGAAAAACATTGATAATATTAAGGACAAGTTGCAGTCATATGAAAGAAAGAATCATATTAAATCTAAAAATACTGTTGTAGTATCTAAACAATATTGTGAAAGCCTTGAAGTCGAGATCGTCTCTCTAAGAACATATCTTGAAAAAATCGAGAAATGAGGAATGAAGAACTTCTTCAAGTAATTGAAGAACAATAAAATGGGTTGAAAGAAGATATTCTCAAATTAAAGAAGCAAGTAGAAGAAGTAAGAAGGGTTGAAGAAAGTATGAAAAAAATAATATCAAAAAAATGGAGGTTGTGGTAATTATTCTAAAACGTAAATTAGAAGAAAAATATAAACATTGAGATTTCAAGATAGTACTAAGATTTTAGATAACATTCTTAGCATTCAAAGGTCTCCCACTATTAAAAATTGACTTGAATTTCATGAAACTATTAAAGGTTAACCTAGTCTACAAGTTAGTGCAAAGAATCAAAAGGATGCAAATCCAAAACCTTAAATGGTAAATAAGGAGAAAAGGATCTAGCCTATCCAACAACCAAAGATTATGAATCCTTAAATGTGATCATTTCCTCCTAACAATAGAAGTGCTAATAGATTCTCTCCACCGACCAATCATTCAAATGCTTTATATGTCATAATTATGGGCATGTTGCAGCCAATTGTAGGAGCAGATAGTTTTTGTCTCAAGAAAATATCCACTTCACCCAGGAGGATCATCAACCCCCTAGGTACTCAAGTTTGTTAAGGGGGTATTTTCTTTCTTGCAAAAAAATTGGTCATAAAGATGTTGATTGCAATAGAAGGAACATGAGACAAACATATTATGATTCCTCTCGCTCCCTTTTTCTCGTCACATAAGATGTTTTTCTTGTAACAAGTTTGGGCACATAGAAAACAAATGTAGGTACATATCAATGAATCACCAAAGTCAACATGGAAAAAAAACAAATGATATCATAAGACCAAAGAAAAATGGATCCACCAATATTCTTCATAATCAATAAAAAACAATTAAGGTGTGGTTTTTCTCTTTGTGAATCTAAAAATGAAGATGGGTGGTACATAGATAGTGGATGTTCTCGCCACATGACTAGTGATAAGAGGAAGATGGAGTATCTAAAGAAAAATCAATATGATAAGGTTATTCTTTCAAACAATGATCCAACAAGGACTAAAACTAAATATTTTAAGTGTAGTCCAAATGGAAAATAAAGGAAATATATTTTTGTTCACATAAAACAAATGCAAGGTCATGGATAAAGAAATAGGAAAGGTCATAGAAAGAGGGCATAGAAATGCGGAAAAAATATATGTGATTAAAAATTTGAATTCTCGCAAATATAAGAAGGATTTCGACTTAGATTGAAATATGATAGTTCCCATTGCGAATCTATTGTTCTTGAAAGAATATTATTAATAATGTCAGCATGAGTAATGTGAGGTACAAGACCTCTTAATTGCGAGAAGATGATTATCGTGTCCTTAGGATCAATGATATACAATCTCGTAGGGAGATATATATAAATGATCTTGATAATGATTCACATGATTGTTTTGATAACGTTGGTTGCTTATATTTTTTGACAGCTTCATATGACATGATAACAGAAGATAGGTACATACCGTAGAAGCTCAAGGGGAGCTGAAATTGTGAAATTTTTTTATTTCACTTTTGTACGCAGTATCCTATGAAAGAAAAACATGCATATACGTGAGTTCCTATCCAGATAGTTGTGTATATTTTTTCTCTAAAAAAGAAATGTGAGACGATGCTCAAGAAAAGACTTTGATGTACTTCAAACAATTATTATTTTGCTTTCTTGTTCGATGTCGATGGTTATAGTCTATTGATGTTACTTATAAGTGGTATTGAGTAATGATGATCTATGAGTTGGTACAAGATGAAATTTGATGCTTTTTCTCGATTGATGAAGATGCTTTGATCTATAATTTGATGTGGTAAGATCAGATAGTGAACATGTAGCACATGTTTAAGGGGAGCATTAGCCTTGCTACTAATGATGCATTGTTGGCATCATGTTTGCTTATTATTTAATATTTTTTGATTCCCATGTAGTTGCTCGAATGGTGTTATGTTTTTTTTCATTTCTTATGATGAGATTATTGATGCAACTTAATCAAATTTGTAGAAGATTCGCTTTATCTTCACATGTGGATTTGATGCATGAATAATGATTCGGATATGAGGAAAGAACATGCAGATCTTCTTGTTGATGACTACCGTCGTGAATGATTCCTATAGTGATGATCTTGATTCTTACACATGTTACATCGTGATTATGAAAATGGAATGAAGACCTTGGTGATAAGAGATCACATGGATGATTGGTTTATACATATTGATTTTTGATGAAGTAGTTATGGTATGATAAGTGCATAATGTTGTTGCAAGGTTCATGAAGACATGGTTATTGATATACTTCGTTACATATCTTGGATCATATTTGGAGACATGGCTACATTGTCTAATCTTACCGATTGTTTCTCACATATGTTGTTGATCGATGTCTATGGTGTTTACTCATGTTGTTTCGACAAATACTTATGGTGCACATCCTACTCAAGATATGTCTGGTTTCAGATAACTATCATTGTCTTGATACCTCACTATAGAGGTTTATGGTCTTGGATATGAATGTAATACCTATGTCTTGATGTAAAGGTCATGAAGAGACCTATGATGTAATCATTGTAATACTTAGTCATGTTTGGACTATTGAGGGTCAAGTCAATTATGCATGCAATCCCATTTTTGGGTAGTTGATGTTATGATGGATTCAAATACGTAACCCCACTTGGTTGGGTGAATGATGTAAGTTTGAGTCCTTGGTGATAGGTAAGTTCATATTCAATTGAGTCATAGAGTCATGTACTTCATTAAAAATCTTTCGAAGATTCAGCATGTGCTCGTGGGGAGCATGGTCAGTGATAGAATGTAGATCAGATCTACAATGCTCATGTCTCTACAAGTAAAGAGAATCCTTCATTCAACATTGGTCAACACTTTTCCATTGATTTAAAAAGGGGGAGAGTAACTTGGTGCTTAGATTAATGTGTTTTACAAGTATCTACTCGGTTGCGATGTTTTAAATAATCGGTGCTTAGATTAATTTTTTTTACAGGTATCTATAGGTTGTGGTGACCAAACACTAAAATGGTTTCCATCCATTCCAGGAGGGGGAGATTGTTGGAATTATTACTAATGTGTTGTCCTTGATGACAACCTACTCGGTGAGTTATCTTTTGTTAGTAACCTACTTGATGAATATGTCAATATGATGTATCTACATGCCAATTCAAGTTGTGATATAGAAAGAAATATCAATCGATGAGAGAGGAATTATGAAAGAAAAGTTTGAAGAAATATTTTGAAAACTATGGTTCTCTAAATACCAAGGGTATTTACCATAGGCGATGGCCCACAATATTGAGCAGAGTAACGATTATTTGATCTTGTCAAAGATTACTATCAACATTAGTGTGGTTTTGGCATGTGGTATTGGCTAAGGATCAAGCTATATGAGGAGGTGAAGATCAAAGTGTTAAGGCACACATATGAGAGGGTGATTGATGAATACTCCGATATGAAGTATGATTGCATGATATGGGTTATTAATGAGTGGATGATCTAAAATAAGTATGCACCCGGTAATACAATGATGGATTAGGATCATTAGAACTGAAATGACTATGTATTGTATGATCTGCTTATGGGTCAATTATATATGGGTTTTGACGTGTGTTTATTGATGTGTATGTCGTGATCTAATATGTCTAAAGTTTTGATAAGCAACACAATTGTGAGTAGATAATTACATATATGTACGCGAGTTTGTCATAGGTAAGAACGTACACGACTGAGTTCTCTTCTAAGAAGTAGCATATATTTCATGCAATATGTTGATATTTGTACATAGGTTTTAGTCCCGAGAAGGGAATATACACACATAAATGATTTATGAAAAGAATGATGAAATATAGGGTTTCTGTCAAGAATATGTTTGACTCTGTCTATACAATATTTTTGTATTTCTCGTTTTTGTTGATGAAGTCTTCATGTTGATGTTGGATTAATAGCGATGTCAAGTTGAATTTTTTGAGTATTTGATTTGTTGAAGAATGTCCATGATGCAACTAATTGTTTGAGGTTCGTAGCTCTCATGATCTGATAATGTTTCGATATGTCTCTCGTGAAATGCATTGTCTAGTTCAAATTGAGAGTCATTTAGAATTTCGTATGTTGATATCTCGTATGCAGAGTTGCATTCATGAAAAGCGCGTATATATGCAGGTTTGTTTAAGAAAAGTAGTGTACATATTTTATCATATGATTGATCAGGGTTGTAGTTGATTCAACATGTTGATGCAGTATTTTTGGTTTAGTACTGATATTCAGGTTACAATGATCTCAATGTTTTGAATTTTTAAGAGGTTGGTTGATTTGAGTTGGTGATTATTTGATTAAATGATTGAGTGATTGGTTGAATGAATTGGTACAATGATTACTTTTAGTTTTGATATATGGTATTGGGATTAAATTGTGGTAGTAGGTTCAGTCTGAAAATTTGATGAAAAGCGCCCTACAAGTTGTGATGTGTTGAAGCAACTGGATCCAGTATGAAAATTTATGAAGCATGGTCCATGATGGTGTTGAGGGTTGGAGACTTTAGTGAGGAAGTCGAAGCTTCCTACTAGTAGTAGTCGGTGAATAGATCAGGGGGTTGGAGCTACCTTCAAGTGGGTGTTGGTAAAGAAGATTAGGGGGTTGGAGCTCCCTTCCAATGGGTGCAAGAGAACGAGTGAAGTTTGTAGCCTTCTACAGGTGGGTTCATGTGTGTTGGTATGAGTCTGCACCAATACAAGCTTGTAAGAAGTTTTCATTATAATAAAATTGAAGATAGAGATGACATCAATGATGGTTTTCTCCCACATTGGGTTTCCACCTTAAATACTAGTGTTCGTGTGTGTTTCTTATGTATGATATTTTATTCTATTCTTACTTTACATGTTTACTGCTTATCAAATTTATGATGAATCACTAATGCACTGGTTTAAGTTTAGCATTCGAGGAATTAAGTGAAATATAAGTTCACTTATTATATGCTAGTTGTCTGAATAACAATCATAGACATACAAATATTTACTTCAAGTAAAAGTCGCGTATAGAAATCCGAGTAAGAAAATAAAAAGTTATGTATGTTTTAAAATACCGATTCACCCCCCCTCTCTCGTAGTTTTTCCCAACAAAAACCAATGAAATTTTTTGGGTGATAGAAAGAGGTTGTATGCAAAAAATTAGTATAATAGAGATATATGTATGTCGATGTTTGTCTTATGATGTTTTTTTGTTTATATTTGTGAGCATAAAGTATAGGTATATGAATGAAAAAAAATTGAAGAACGTTGTTGTAGAAATTCCTTGCAGATTCAAACTCGCTAATGAGATTTATCTAAATCAAAAGACTTGAATCTAGTCTACCAACTACGAAAACAATTAAATGATCGCGAAATCACGAAGCATACAAGCAAGATAATTCAATCACACATTACACAATGATTTATAGGATAAATTCACAGCTAAAAACCCATCCTATATTTATATTTCATTAGTTATAAAAATTGAAAAGATTACAATGCTTTTCTCAAGCCTGAGCAACCTCAGCACTATCACAATCTATCTTACTACTTCACAAGATAGTCTTGGTTAATAGTTAACCAAATACAAGACTTCCCAAGTCCCTTTTTCCTTGAATTGTTTCCTTGGGAATTAAACTCTATTATTTAGTGAAATTACTCATCCATAACTATGCAATCCTTCATAATCCTTCCTCTAATTGCATGCAACACCTATACAATTTGGATGATTATACAAACTAATAATACAATTCCCTTGAACTCCAACTTCAATCTGGGTAAATCATATTTCATGAATGCATGAGTTATTTATAGCTGATTTATAAGTTAAATGGTTGCACACCGAAATTTCACCCCACTCGTTATATTTCCTACTTGTTCCTCCAACAGCTTGGAACTAGTTTAACTAACTTTAACTCGATTTGAATGAATTAAATTATTACAACTCAAAATAAACTCAACCTAGCCTCATATAAACTATGAAACACTCTACATGACTCAAGTTAGGCCCTTAAATCAAATTAACCTAACCAACTAAGTCAAACTAACTTAGTTACCTTGTACTAGTTGTATTGTGATGTGGAATTACATTTTTTCTCCTAATTTAATTCAAGGGAAAATTAAATTAATAATTTCTTACCGAATTTTCAACACTCCTCAACAAGAAAATGTATTCACATATATCCTAATATATTACCTTTGGAATTTATTCCATGCAACACCTCTCACTATTATTGTTGCTACTGCAACATATGCAACCGAGAAAAAAAATAACCACCGAGTCAATATGCAACTATCTATTGGGAAAATTGTGCCGATGTGACTCGATCATCGTGCCTCCTGCTATGCTATCAACAATGTTATGCACTCCTCGCGATCTCGAATGAAATTAATCCTCCCGCTATCGAATAATATGGGCCCCCTGTAGCAAAGTAACAATCCATGAGACAAAAAACACCTCAATGGATCCTCGCCCCAAAATTTTTTATCACTCTTGGGACTATTGCTTCACATCGCTTGACCTCACACTTGGAGGTATGGCTGCATGTGCTCCTTATGCCCATTTGACATGAAATTCCCCCTACTGGAGGTCTCTACTTGAGTGGATGTCTCCACTCAGCCTCTTCTCTCGCTTCTCCATTTGTGTATTCTACACAATTGTTTTGAGGCTTCATTTTGAGAGGTAAGTCATGCTTTGTCTCAAACACCAAGTCTCTAATGTTTTCCTTGCTCCTTAAGGATTTTCATTCATCTTCTACCTCAAGTGCATATAATTTATTGACTCGCACACCAATTTTCTTCACCTATCCCATGGTGATGTGTTTAAGGAAAACCTCCATTTTGATAAATATCACATAGTAGCCACAATCTTCCAACACCATGATAGAAACAAGATTCTTATTTGGTCCTTGAGGAAAAATCACATCCTTAATTATAAGAGGGGATACATACTCCTCTCGAAAATTAATTGTAGTGATATCGGTCATGCTATTCCTCCCATCATCTCAAAAAATCAATGCTTTGCTTGAAGTCTTTCTCCTCCAAGTCACTAAAGAGACTCTACATTCCTTGTCATATGGAACGAGGCACCACTATCTAGATACCACACACTACCCATAAATTTTACTTCCATGCATGCAATGAGGGTGGAGTCATGTTTGAATTGTGAAGCCAAAGATTCACTTATTGTAGCTACCGCAGTGCTCCTTCTTGCTTGCCTTCATGACGAGTGAAAGAACTTGATGTTGGAAAAATATTTCTTCTTTCCCCTCGTTGGCTGGAATCAACCTCACCTTGGGACTTCTTTCCCTTGAATTTATTTCATTTTTCTCGATTAATGCAAAGTCCCATTCCACTTATTTGGATGAGGTCTCATCTCTAGTGTTTTGGTTTTCTCTTCTTGTACTGTGTCGACCACAACCACTCCCGCTTTCGTAGCTTCTCCATCCCATTTACCGAATCCTAGTAGTTTTGAAAGCTCTTGGGAGGGCCTAGAAGTGTTATTTTGACCATATAATATTCAAAAAATTTTAATAAGAACACTCCCAATATCATCCCGACATTGGGTGAAATTGCTCAAGTACTATGGTATTTTGCCGCCCATTTCCATCTTGATCTTCCGAAGTTTTTTCCTTCGAGTGCCAACTTCCTATGGTCATTGATGTTTTGAAACAAGTATGTCAAGGCTTTCCACATTGAATATGGAGTCTCCTTCTTGTTGGGGTCTCGATACAATATGATATCTAACTCCTTCCAATATGATTGTCCTCACTTTTTCAAACACTTCCTCCAATCGCTAGATCCCGAGCATAAAAAGTTGAAGGTTTAGGAATATTAATATCTATGAATTATTTCAACCCATTATCCTCCAACATCGCCTCCATCGCATCCTTCCAAGAAATATAATTCAAACTACCATCAAGGGCTTATTCGAGTCTCAATCCGTAGAAGGTCATCCTCGCTAGCTCTAAAGATTTGATTATGGGAATTTGATCCTACAAAAACAAACTTTGAATTATTCTATTTTATTGTGATTTTAGCTCCGATACAATGTATAAATTCATTTTAGATTCAAACTAATAATTAGATTTATCTAAATCAAAAATACTTGAATCTACTCTACCAACTACAAAAAATATTTAAATGATCACAAAAATTACGAAGCATGCAAGAGATAAAATTTAATCACACATTACACAATGATTTCTAGGGGAAAGACACAACTAAAAAATCCGTCCTATCTCCATATTGCATTAGTAAGAAAATTTGAGAATATTATAATGCTTTTTCTCAAGCCCGAGCAACCTCTGAACTATCACAATATATATCACTACTTTACAAGTTAGTCTTGGTCAATACTTAAACAAATACAAGCTCGCCAAAGTTTCTATTTCGTTATGTAGTTTCCTTGGGAATTATCCCCTATTATTTAGGGAAATTCATCATTCATAACTCGTGCATTCCTTCATAGGCCTTCCTTTCGACTTCATGCACCACTTGTAAAATTTTGATGATTATACAACTGAAAATACACCGCACTTGAACCCCAATATAAACTTTGTAAGTCGTATATCACACATGCATGAGTTATTTATGGCTTATCTATCAGCTAATCGGTGGCCCACCGAATTTTCTCCCCACTTGTAGACCTCCTACTTGTTCGTCCAACAATTGGAACTAGTTTAAATTAATTTAACTCGACTTTGATTGAATTAAATTATTGCAACTCAAAATAAACTCAACCTAGGCTCCTATAAAGTAGGAACCGATCTACATGACTCAAGTTAGGCCCTCAAATCAAATTAATTCAACAAAATAAGTCAAAATAATTTAGGTAAATCATACACATTGTATTTTGATGTGGAATTACAATTTTCTCCTAATTTAATTTCAAGGGAAAAATTAAATTAAGAATTTCTTGCTGCATTTTAAACAATTGTAGCAAAAGTATATGACTGACTCATTTGTTTTGTAGGGGCTTCCTTATTGAAATTATTGTGATTTGAGATCAATATGTTATCTAGTGATATCATTGAGCATTGAGACTCGCTTGCATTAAAAAAATATTATATGATGAATTACCTTGAATAAGTGTCTTAATGTATGTTGAGACCCGTGACTGAAGGATGTGAGTGTGATTTGAAAAAAGTGTTTGCTTCAAATATTCTATGCTAAACTCTACGTGTTTTAAGGTGTTTGAAGTGATTGATGTAGGATAAAGGATAGATATATATGGGTCTAATGTTTTTGATTGTATATTTTCTTCATTGATTCTGCTGCTATTTGTCATTAACATAAATGCTTGTGGCTTAAATATTCATATATAGCTTCAATATGTTGAGTTACTTGAAAATGGTTTTATCTGAATGGATTTGAGTATTGAAGTGTAATGAGAAGTTTCAGGGACAATCCTTGATTTCATATATTGTTTCTACTAAGTTAATGGTTAATAGTTTTGTACTCTTTACTAAGAGGGGTTTGAATTTGAGATGTTTCATGGCTCGATGATGAGTATGGATGAATACTGACTTGGTATATCAAAATATTGTTGAGAGAAGAATCTGGACTGGTATTTGATGGTTTAATGGCTTGATAATTATGTTGATATTTGGTTTGGTTGATCAATGATTGATTTGAAAGAGGTTATTGGTATACCGGGTATTCAATTATTTAGATTGAGCATATTGTTGGGTGTGGGGTCAAGTTTGAAAATTTGATCAAATGTGGCTTACAAGTTTGATGGTTGATTAATACAAGTGGATCTAGTATGAAATTTTTTAAACATGGTCCAAAGAGGTATTGAGGGTTGGAGCCTTAAGTGAGGGAGTGATATCTTCCTTCTAGTAGGAGCCAATAAAATTGATTATTGTGTAGTAACTTCCTTCCAGTCGAAGCTGGAGAATTTCTTGATGGTGTAGCATCTTTCAGGTAGGAGCCTGCATACTAGTAAGAGTCTATGTCAGTACAAGATGTAAAATATTTTCTTCATAATAATAAAGAAGTTAAAAATGACAATAGTGGTGTTTTTCTCCCACACTGGGTTTCTACCTAAACATTTGGTGCCACTATATGTTGATGTGTTAATTTGTTTTGCATTCTTATGGTTTACATGATTTTATACTTAATGTTGCTCGTGGTTTATAACAAAATGTTCTATTAATGAAATACTGGTTCAAGATAAATTTGGAAATGAAAGCCTAAATAAAGTAAATTTTTGAATTCGAATGAAATATCGATTCACCCCCAAGTATTTTTTAACAATTAGAATTAGAACATGTCTCTCTAGTAAATATTAAGTGATTGAGAGTAGATCAGGGACAATGGGAAGGAAGAAAAAGAAGAAGAAAACACAAAGGAAGAGGTCAAGTTAAGAAAGCTCGATAGTGATGTATATGATCTCGTGGAAATATCTCGCAATCATAAATCAAGGACAATCATTAACAGAACAAGGCAAGTTAGAAACTATGGATAATAGAGGTTTGCTCATACTTAATGATTCTAACTATTAGGATTGGAAAGAAAATATAAAGTCTAGGATAATATCCCTCGGATTCGATGTTTGGAATTTATTCAATAATGGTTATACTAAAAACTCCACCATTAGGGCAAGAGCTCTAGATGAATAGTCGACATTAAATGAAATCTTTTGTAATGTACCTAAATTCATATTAGATAAATTTATGCATTATGAAATTACAAAGGAGGTATGGGATAATCCGTAGGCTATCCATGAAGGAGAATGAAAAAAAGTAAAGGAATTTTGTTCATTAGGTAAACAAATAGGTAATCATTGTTTCTAAAAGATTAAATGCAATATCCCTTTTGAAAGTATTTTTTCTTAAATATCCCTTTCGGGAAATTTTTAGATATCTTTTCCCGGAAATAAAATCAACAAGAATTTCATCCACAAATTCTCATTCAATCTACAAAGAGCGGCCACCCTTGGGGTCAGCCATTGATGAGGAGGAGAGAGATGGATAGACGGCTAGCAGGTGATAGTATTCACAAGAAATTGCCCTCAAGAGGTGTTGGAGTATGGTAGGACAACATTGCAGAGGATTGGTGGGAAGGGGGAGCGTGGAGTTTCCTATCCTATAGAGGGAGACAACCATGCATCCATATTTGGGTTTATCGATTGATAAGGTGCAAACACAGACAATGCCAGCCATCACAACCGCAACATTTTTTAGGCAACAACCCTCTCCATGGGTATATAGACTAGGCTTGCAACATAGATTTCCTCTTTTTGTCTATTATAGGGAGATAGGTAGGACTTTCTTGGAATAATTCTGCTTGGGCTGACATGTCAATGCATTGGGAGTTGAGCATGGAATATTATAATCTTAGTAGACTTATCCCTTTTCACAGCGTCTCAATATGTTAGATTGGCAGGAGATCATGATTTGGTATCCTATCGATGGAGTATCATTCTTAGTCTTAGGGCACATTTTCGGCAGAGAGGCCTTAAAGGAGAGAGTTATTGCATAGCTTTCAAAGAAAGCTACGGATTGTGGACCGAAAATCCATTAATATTTCAATAGCACTAGTGCAACATTAGTAGAGAATGATCGACTCTTAGCCTAGGCTAGAGGTTTTGATTGGAGAGATTTTATGAGTTTGGTATTCGGCCCATGGAGAAACAACTATAGCTCGAGATAATGCACAGTCTCGAGCCATGTGACTTGGGCGATGATTGGCCATGGTGGCATTGGGATAAAAGGGAGGATTGGTCAAATGATAGGTACAATGAGAGATCAGCTTTGGGAATCTAGGCATTTATGGGTCTCGTTTATGGTGGCTTGACACATAGTGCATAACAACATCCAGCTGGTTTGTATGGGATCCAAGCATTGGGTCTCGACTGCATCAAGCCAATAGGGTGGTCCACATATTTAGATTGCTTCGAGGGAAATAAATCTTGGGGTGGAGGATTTATAATGTTCCAAAAATTTATTTTCCTCCATAGTACAAACCATGGGTGGATTTCTAGATAGGGGATGGGTCAAGGCCATTAGATCGTGTTCGTGTTTATCGTGAGTTTCGAGGGGAGTTTTGAGGAGTTTTTACGGATTTTGATGGCATTCACTTGGGTATATTTCATCATCAACACAATTTGTCTTTTCGTTTTGTGGCATTCTCGATTACTTCAAAATTAGTATTATTATGGAGACCGAATTAATTAATTATGCTCGAGGTGGTATTCCGAGAATATTATTTGATGGAACACCTCGTGTAATAGCTCGTTGGAACTAGAATGAGGAGATATTCATGATGGGATGATGAGAAGTGACTTATAGTGTCCAAAGAGAGTACCATGGGTGATTTAAAAATTTTCCTTAATTAAAAATGACTTTAATTAGTCATTTTAATTAAAGGAAAAAATAATTAATTAGAGGAAAGGGCCCAAAAAGTGAATTAAGTGAAATAGAATTAAATTGAAAAGTCACTAAGATAAAGTCCATGGAGAATCTTCTAGAATAATAACAAAATAATAAAAATAAAATGCTTCTAGAGGCTTGGAGATCTATCCATCGATCTATAAAAGGAGAAGCAGAGGGTCATTTGGAGACATCTTGGGATTGGATCATTATTTGTGTGAGAGGTTTGAGAAATAATTATTTCTCTACTTCAGCAGTAGCCCCAGGATGGAAATCCTCGGGTGATTTAGTGAGAGTGGGCACGCACCCATTCATTCCCTTGGTGGATCCATTGAGGATTCATAGGTTGTGCTTATTTCTAGATTTTGTTTTGGAGGCAAGTTGTTACATTGTTGTAGATCTATTTGGGGCCATTACTTAAACTATCTCCAATTATTGTACCAACAATTTTTATATTAATAAAATAAGGCTAAGATCTTCTCGCATGCTTATATTGTCTATTATTCAGCTTGCGTATTCTATTTCTATTTTTTCCATAAATATTGTGGTTGATGTTATGCAAAATTGTTTATAATGTTAACGACTTAAATTTTCTCAAGGTAATTTATATGGAAATCTTCTCGATGATTTTATGGTTGAATTAATTTCCAACAAAAATCTACAAAAATATTTCGAAAGGGATATTACAAATGGTATCGTAGTTGGTGATCTTGCTAGCCTCGAGGGTTTACTACCAAATTATGAGAAAATCCAAGTTCAAGGGTTTTAATGTAGATCAATTTTCAGAGGAAGATTGATGGTTTATTATTTTGAGGCATTATTGGATTATTGATTTTTGATCTCAGCTTGCTCGAGTTGTTTAGTCGGGTCACTTGTTGTTTAGCAAGATTTTTTGTGTGGAGAACTCACCCATACTTCGAGGGACTTTGAGTTCCACCCTAGTTTGGCTTTCCATTTCATCCGAGAGAGCTTCACCATGATATCTTCAGCATTTCGCATTTGGTTTCCCCAACAATGCGTATTTCTCGAGGATGCATTTGGGTTCTTGTGTTTGTTTTTGGTTGTAAAGGTTCATTAGCTTATGAGAGATATAGGAGAAACTAGGTTCATTAGCTCTTCATCTATAAGCGAACCCTCCAAGGGCTTATTGGGGTGAATTTTTGGAGGATCTTGATTGCCAAACCATTTCAGGGGTTTTTGTCTGATTGACTTTCGAGGAGTCTCGGGGATTAATTTTTTTGAGATTTTTTTGAGCAACATGATGTAGGCATTTTTGGCCAATCCATTGCAGCAACTAGTGCATAATTGTTGCCGAGAGCGTAGGGCCTTGGGGGTCGATTTTGGAAGGTCAAAACCAAGCCAAACAATTTTTTGGGTTTTTTGTGTTTTGGGCAAGGATCACCTTCCCAAATTCATAGAATTTTATGAGCACTTTTTTAGTGGAAAAACTATAGTGCCAAATTCAACCAAGTAGTTGTAGAAACTAGGGAGACATCATAGTATTCTAGAGGAGAAGTTTGTTGTAGCAAACTATATCATTTGTTATTGCTCACTTGAGACCTATGTGCTTTTCTCGTGAAAGCCCGTATTGAGTTTTTTCATCTCTCGATGATCCGAACACTTGAACCATTAAGCCGTCAAACAATTATCTAAGCCTAGGACTCATCCAGAACAAAGGTCAAGCCGTAGCTGGTCACTGGGATCGTTTTATGTCGGAAATTATTGTTGAAACTTTCCGGGAAGTGTATATACTAAAGGTGTTATCCTTTCTATAATTTTCTTTCAATCAAGAAAATGTCCAATATATTCTAATTTGTATATGTAGCTTGTATTTATTGTCATGACTAGCATAATTTATTAAAACCCTTGTAATAAGTTGTATTGGCTATAGATCTATTCATCAAGGTTTGATAGGAGGGTCGTGAGCCTTGAAATTGGTGAGTGAGAGTTTATTTATTTGTGCAACATTTGAGTGCTAAGTTTCTATGGTTGAATAACTTGTTTGTATTTTGGGTATGATGAGCATATTGTTGAGTTGGATATGAATCTACTATTCATGTCACTGTTTGTCACAGTCTTGGATGAGTCAAGTATTATTGTATTGTTGTCAGAGTCTTGCATAAGTCAGTTGATGTACTAAATCATGGATGATAGATTCATAAATACTCTTAATAAATTGGCAACAAAAATTGATGTAACCCTTTCTAAAGGGAACACTTTCTATGCTACAACAAAACCCGCCACAGAAGAGCATGAATTTGGGACACAAAAAATCTTCAAACTTGGGACAAACTTGAGATGTATGGGGGGTTACACCCAAAGCCCTTCTCAAACTAGAAGAGCTTGATTCACTCTTTTCCGTAGTGGATCAGTCAGATGGGAGAAGCTTAATTTGGGCTCTAAAACCAGCCCATGCTTGCCTTAACACAACCCAAGTATTTGAGGCACCTTTGTATGGGAGTCAAAATTCTAGCTTGCCTCTTGTCTTAGTAGTATCTTGAGGTTGACCACACATACAACTCATTACAGTGATAACATTATGATTAGAGTCTTCAGTTTGATAGTGGAGACTCTACATAATTTGGATAACAGTGAGGGCCCCACCTTCGTGAAGAGGCTAGAGATTCTAGAAGTCATGGCCTTGGTTAGAGTTTATGACCTCATGTTCGAGATGGAGTATGATGAATTGATCTCGTGAGATGTTCCAATGCTTCATCATTAGGAAAAATCATCTTGAAATAGTCATAGTGCACATACAATCCATTTTGTCATTATGTATGAGGGGCCATGATGCCATATGCTGAGAGTTATAGACTATATTATTGATCATTTGGAGGAGATAGTCGTTGGTCTCACTTGTTGGTTATGAGCTAGCCAAAAGGTTGGTTGAGAAAAACATTGGGTTGTTCAGGAGACAATTAACAAGGGAGGAGTTTCTCTAGTTTGGTGGATCATGTAGAAAAAATGAGCTGAGGAGGAATGGAATTTGCTTCATCTGCAAAGAACCTTGGGGGCCTAAACACTCATTCTTGAGATATGTATATGGGGTAGGAAATGTAGAGCAAGAGGACATTCCTTCTATATGTTAGGATGAGGAATCTTCTTTGGATGAATCCATGTAGTCATATGAGGATGCTTCGGTGAGCATGACTCACCATGTGGAGTTGATGACGAGAGGCTAGACTTATATTTTCGTTGTGCATGGTGAGCAGTCAGTGGGACTCTAGGGGAGATATTCAGGATGACTGAGTCACCTGTGATAAGTCAACATGAGTAGCATATGGTGGATCATGAGTCAACAGAGGAGGAGGATATGAAAAAATATACATAATGATCCTTTTTTGGAGGGAAAGTCGAGGATCTCATTGAGCTCGTGATGGAGGAGGTTGAGCGGCCACCCATGGGGTCAGCCCATTGATGAGGAGGAGACAAATGGATAGACGGATAGTAGGATGGAAGTATCTATAGGCACTTGTCCTCGTGGAGGTGCTAGAGTATGGTATGACATCGTTGTAGAGAATTGGTGGGCTGGAGAATCGTGAAGTTTCCTATCCGGTGAGGGAGACATCAGTGCATCCATCTTTGGGTCTACCGATTGATAAGGTGAAAACACAGTAGTGCCAACCATCACAACCACAACATTTCTAGGAAGCAACCCTCTCAGGGTGTATATAGACCAGTGCTCGCAACATAGCCTTCCCACTTTTTTGTCCATTATAAGGAGAGAGGTAGTAATTCTTGGACCGATTCTGTTGGTTGAGAGGCCAGAGCATTGGGATTTGAGCATGGACTATTATCAACTTAGTAGAATTATCCCTTGCACAACTATCCATATGTTAGATTGGCAGAGGATCATGAGTTGTTATCACATTTCGTAAGGATTATTGTTTCTAATAGAATTATAAGGACACCTATTCTTTATATATACAACACTTAGAATTATATCAAGCCAAAACATCAATTTTACATTATTGAAAAACCTCATGGAACTTACCATATTTAAGATTGTACCGTTCATTATTTTAGATACTCCATTCTGTTGGGGATTATAAGGCACAATTGTTTGATGTTTGATCCCATTCTCAAGAAGATAGTTTTCAAATCCATTTTAAGTGTTTTATTTCCCATTAGCAATGTGAATAGAGCTAATATGAGATTGTGCATTGTTTTCAATCCATGCATGAAAGTTATTGAATTTTTGAAAAAAATCCAATTTGTTCTTCAATAAATAAACCCAGCACATTCTAGTGTATTCATCAATAAATGTCATCATATATTTATTACTGTTTTTAGAAGAAACATGCATTGATAAACACAATTATGAATGAGAGAGTTCAATTTTTTCTATGTGCTCCGGAATGGGAATCATGAAAAGACTATTTTTCTCGTGCTTTCCTAGAATACTAGCATCACATTGCTTAAGTTTCCTAGGAATTGTAGGCAAACTAATGAATACCATTTTTCTTCAAGAATCAAAGTTTTTCCATAGTTCAAGTGTCCAAATATAGCATGCCATAAAATACTTGATGGAAATGTATCTTCATCATAGTGAGAACTGTATCAAAGTTTTTTGGCACAAGCAAAGTACCTTGCAGCTTCAAAATTATTTCTTCATCATTCGTCATGACAAGTAGGATTTGACCCTTTTTTCACCCTCAACCTTGCCATCAAATACATGAATGTAGTGTCCTTAATAGCGGATGTGGACCAAATACAACAAGTTTATCCTCAACTTTGGGAGGTATATAACATCATGTAGAAGAAACTATGGAAGAATAGGAAATTTTAGCCTGATGGTGCCAAGCCCTATTGGCTTGAGTTTTGACTTGTCTGCAAAGTATTGTACTCCATATACATTGTCAGTGAATTATTCAAAAAAATCGCTTCTAAAATTCACGTCATGGAAAGTTTCTCTTGAATTAAGCAACCAAGCATCTTTCCACGAAGCAAGTGAAGCATTGAACACATCTTCATTTTCTCCAATATTGCAATCGCCACAACATAATGAGCAGATCTGTGTGCTTTAACTTTCTCTTTGTCATGGGTTTTACCTTTGGGATTCATTTCTTTCTTGCTCAATTTTTGTCCCAAGGAAGATTACATGTGGATGCATCATGTCCATATCTATTGCAATGCATGAAATGAATATCGGAATTTTCTCCTTGAAATTGTCTACCCCCTTCCTTTAAAAACTTCTTCTTCCTCTCCCTCCTCGACCCACCTCTTCCTCTAGAAGAATATTGAGCATGATTCTTCTCTCTATGTGCAAGAAACATATCTTATTTAGAATATTGAGGAGTTGTATTATTCTCAAAAATCACTTTTTCTCTCTCAAAAAAACTTTCTTTCTCAAGGGAGTCAAAGGGTAATCTCCTTGAGATTTCCACTTTTCTGCAATGACTCAAGATAATGTGAGTAAAAGGGATATAGTGCCTTGAAATTAGCTATGAGAGGAATGTCTATTTCAAAACCAATGTTTTTAATATCATACATAATAGATCTTACTTTTGATGCTAAAGCAAGAGGGTCATCGTTTTTCAATTCAAGACCGAACAATTTAATCATCAATTGGACAACTTCAAGTTCAAAGTGCGAGTCATAAAATTATTTCTAACTTCTTGAAGGAATCATAATAATTTGAGAATGGTGAAATATGGCGACTCACATATTTCGTTTACATATGCTTCAATCAAGGCATAATCCTTATGGTTCTTGTTTTCCCAAATGGCGATCTCCCTCATTCGAGGTAGGCTTTGCCGATGCATTATCTCCTTCTCCTTCACACATTCCTTTCCACAACTCATTAAAAATGAGAGAGTGTTTAATATTCCTCGACCATTCTAGATAGTTCTATTTTCTAGAGTGGAATCCAATGCAATTGATATCAGTGAATGCATCTTAAAGACTATGTACTCTGCTTCCAATATATAAAAAATTGGACTTCCAGCAGTAAAAAAAATCTGCACTTCTAGTAGCAATATTTTAAAAAAATATAACTATGGTGACATAGGTATTATATGGGGAAGGTTATTTATGGGAAGGCCGCATATGGAAAGAGATCATATGTGAAGGTGTTATTTGGGGAGGTAATTGTTATCGGGTTTATATGTTATATTACAACAAGGTGGATATATGATACCATATGGTATATATATTACAACGTAAGTTTGGAGGAGCCGTATTAATAACAGAAAACAGTGGTATACAAAAACCAGTCAAAGTCAGTTGGACAAGTCACTGGTGGTATGGGTATGCTGGGAGGAGTGGTGGTAAGGGAGTGTCATAAGTGAGTGGGAGCGGTTTTAGAGCAACTGGAGGAGAGGGACCTATGGAGATGGACCAGAGCCAAGGGAATGTCGACTGTGGACTATGGACGAGGCGCCGAATAGGAGTAAGATAAGGACAGGGTGCCGAGGAGGTATTATGAAATGGTAAGGGAGGAGTGAAATGTGGAGTGGTATGAAAATCGAGGGATGAAGGGAGGGCACTATCAAATACTATAAACAATAGTGTGGGATTCATGCCAGAGTTATGGTGTGACTGGTGCTATACACCATATACAAAGTCCACTATCATTGCCTCATATGCACAAAGTCAGGTTATATGGCGTGCTTGAACGCAAAATTATTTAAAAAATCAAATCTTAACATAGTCACAAATATTCAACACAGTCGAGACAAATTTAATACAATAACTATCAATCTTCATACCTCGATGCATAACTCCTAGAAACTGTCGCACCTCAAGCCCAAATTTCTAGAACACACTTAGACAACTAGAGAGAAACACCTAGCAACAAAAAAATCAACTCACCAAAATGGCCACCAACATATTAGCACTGAGAATGGAGTAATGGCAGAGGTGTTAGTTCTACAAAATAGGCAAAACATAGGTAGGAAGGAGTAACAAGGGAAGGGATGGAAGCCAAAAATGGAGATGGATTTGATACCATGTCAGGCCAAAAGGTAACTCCATAATGCAAATTTTGTTTTTGTATTAATATTTCTCATGGATATATACATGGAGGGAGAGACTCTTGGGCTTCACCTCTTAGTGTCTCTTCATATTCCTAATCTCCTTATTTTATATTTACATTATTTTACATATTCACCCAATCCCAATTGTTAGGTGTCAACACTTAATGTATGCAGAGACCTATGATAGAAGGATGGAAGTGTGTGTGATTTTGATCATAGGTTTTGCTTCAAAGGTCCCATGCTAAACTCTTCATGTGTTTTAAGGTGTTTGATGTGATTGATGTAGGACAAAGGAAAAGGATATATGAGTCTAATTCTATTGATTGTCTCTTTCCTTAATTGAGCCTACTATTTTTCATTGACAAAAATTCTTGTCGCTTGAATCTTCATATAGCTTCAGTATGTTGAGTTACTTGACAATTGTTTTGGTTGAATGAATTTGAGTATTTGAGTGCTCGGCATGAGTCTGCACTCAATACAAGCTTGTGAAGTTTTTCATTATAATAAAATTGGATATAGAGACGACATCAATGATGGTTTTCTCCCACATTAGGTTTCCACCTTAAATACTGGTTTTCGTGTGTGTTTCTTATGTATGATATTTTATTCTATTCTTTTTGCACATGATTACTACTTATCAAATTTCTGATGAACCACTGATCCACTGGTTTAAGTTAAACATTCAAGGAATTAAGTGAAATATAAGTTCACTTATTATATGCTAGTTGTCTGAATAACAATCACATACATACAAATATTTACTCTAGTAAAGTCGTGTATAGAAATCTGAGTAAGAAAATAAAAAGTTATGTATGTTTTAAAATACCGATTCACCCCCCCACTCTCAGTATTTTCCCCAACAATTACCAGTGAAATTTTTGGGTGATAGAAAGAGGTTGTATGAAAAAAATAGTATAATAGAGATATATGTATGTTGATGGTTGTCTTATGATGTTTGTTTGTTTCTAGTTGTGAGCACAAATTATAGGTATATGAATGAAAAAATTTGAAGAATGTTGTTGTAGAAATTCCTTGGAGAGTCAAACTGCTAATGAGATTTATCTAAATCAAAAGACTTGAATCTAGTCTACCAACTACGAAAACAATTAAATGATCACGAAATCACGATGCGTACAAGCAAGATAATTCAATCACACATTACACAATGATTTATAGGGTAAATCCATAGCTAAAAACCCATCCTATCTTTATATTTCATTAGTTATAAAAATTGAAAAGATTACAATGTTTTTCTCAAGCCCGAGCAACCTCTGCACTATCACAATCTATCTCACTACTTCACAAGCTAGTCTTCATCAATAGTTAACCAAATACATGACTTACCAAGGCTCTTTTTCCTTGCATTGTTTTCTTGGGAATTAAACTCTATTATTTAGTGAAATTACTCATCCATAACTATGCAATCCTTCATAATCCTTCCTCTAACTGCATGCAACACCTGTACAATTTGGATGATTATACAACTGATAATACAATTCCCTTGAACTCCAATTTCAACTAGGTAACTCATATTTCCTGAATGCATGATTTATTTATGGCTGATTTATAAGTTAAATGGTTTCACACTGAATTTCACCCCACTGTTATACTTCCTACTTGTTCCTCCAACAGTTGGAACTAGTTTAACTAACTTTCACTCGATTTGAATGAATTAAATTATTACAACTAAAAATAAACTCAACCTAGCCTCATATAAAGTAAGAAACACTCTACATGACTCAAGTTAGGCCCTAAAATAAAATTAACTTAACCAACTAAGTCAAACTAACTTAGTTACCTTATACTAGTTGTATTGTGATGTGGAATTACATTTTTCGCCTAATTTAATTCAAGGGAAAATTAAATTAATAATTTCTTACTGAATTTTCAACACTCCCTCTCAACAAGAAAATGTATTCACCTCTATCTTGATCAAGTACCTTTGGAATTTATTTCATGCAACACCTCTCAGTATTGTTGTTGCTAGTGCAACATCTGCATCTGAGAAAAAAAAATAACCATTGAATCAATATGCAACTATCTACTGGGAAAATTGTGTTGATGTTGACTCTACTACTGTGCCTCCTGCTATGTTGTCAACACTAGTATGCAATCCTCAGTATCTGAATGAAATTAATCCTCCTGCTACTAAATACTATGGGCCCCCGTAGCAAAGTAACAATCCATGAGACAAAAAACACCTCAATAGATCCTTCCCAAAATTTCTGCACTCTTGGGACTATTGCTTCACATCGCTTGACCTCACACATGGAGGTATGGTTGCGTGTGCTCCCTATGCCGATTTGACATGAAATTCCCCCTACTGGAGGTCTATACTTGAGTGGATGTCTCCACTCAGCCTCTTCTTTGCTTCTCCATTTGTGGATTCTACACAACTTTTTGAGGCTTCATTTTGAGAGGTAAGTCATGCTTTGTCTCAAACACCAAGTCTATAATATTTTTCTCGCTCCTTAAGGATTTGTATTCATCTTCTACCTCAATTGCATACAATTTATTGACTCACACACCAATTTTCTTCACCTATCCCATGGTGATGTGTCTAAGGAAAGCCTCCCTTTTGATAAATATCACATAGTAGCCACAATCTTCCAACACCACGACATAAACAAGATTCTTATTTGGTCCTTGAAAAAACATCACATCCTTGACTATAATAGGGGATCCATACTCCCTTCGAAATGTAATTGTACTGATATCGGTCACGCTATACCTCCCATCATCTAAAAAATCAATGTTTTTTTTGAAGTCTTTCTCCTCCAAGTCACTGAAGAGACTCTATATTCCTTGTCATATTGAATGAGGCACCACAATTGTGTCTGAAAACTACCAATATCATCCGGCAGTGGGTGGGGTACTATAGGTTCTATGGTGTTTGTTGAGATTCAACAAGATGATGAGATTAGTGAAAAGAGTCGCCTTCACTAAGTGGGCCCGCAGGCTATTTTTGGCACAAGTCTATTTTTAGACATGATGATCATATTTCAGAAGTTGCAAGATGCTATTTGTGGATGGTTTATCAAGTTGGAAAAATAGATGAAATTCTATTTTTAGAAGATTGGGCGAAGTCTATTTATAGATCGTCAATCTAAAAATAGATGCATGTCGATTATTATTAGCTCTTAATAATAATCCGACAATAAACGACAACTTATTCTCTTGGAGCACTTAATTTCAGTGCACAGATTTTGCAAATCAGTGGGTTGAAGGAATTACGCAATTCCTAGGGTTTATTGGTGGTTCATGCATGGAGGACTCAGTTAGAACTGAAGTGGCAAAGTTATGATAGAGTTGGAAGAGTGGTTCATGGAGTTGTATTCAGTTTAACTTAGTTAGACTCAGTTGAGATAGATGTATCTAGTCTAATTGAATGATACACTAGTGAGAGTGGAGTGAATTAATTAGTTAATTAATTCATAAATAATAGCTCATTAATCAACTGAACAATACAACAGTTAACTACAGTGCATGTCAGTTCTATTGGAGACCCAGTGCAGAGATAGGTGAAAGGGTGAGATAAACTATCTGTTGTGACCATAGTGATGCATGAATTTCATCTACATATACATTGGAGTTTCCAATGATAATCACATAGTCAATGAGAGTGGGATTACATCGAATTGGTATTTGTAATTAGCTTGGATTGCGCAGTGGAGGCAGGCTAGTAGGACGGCAGAGATTGGTGCATGGATTTGCATATTTCTTCTATGTTAGTGTGTGATGATTGATTGTACTGAGAGCTTGATGTACTAAGCTTCGTATGAGGATTATTAAATTATCTCCATGATACATAATATATGATAGTTGGGGTTTTCAGCTTCAGGCTTTCCCGTTAAACAACAATGTTATGTGCGATTGTTTTTATGCTTCACATGTGTGTGCAATTAATTTTCCGCAAAAGATTAACAATGGAATGATTATGTATTTTGCAAGAAGTTAAATATTGTGAGATCAGGGGAATCTAGGACATATGCATGATTAATGTATATAATTTCTACATGGTATCGGAAGCGGTGTTAATTCTTGAAGATTTCAGTATGAAAGATGCTTGAGTTTGTCTTTGGTGCACAATTTGAATTTATGCTACGGAAAATTATTGGTACCGAAGTTGAGTATACATTGAAATGTATTTCAATGAGTTGCGGTGCTTGAAGTATGCATTTGATGGGAGCTCGAATTACATAGCCTGGAAGGAAAGGATGGAGGCAGTGCTGGAGGATAATGGACTGAAGGAGTTCATCGATAGCGATATTCCTAAGCTGTGATCTAGTGATGTTGCATTACTTGATGCATGGAAAAAGAAGACAGCGAAGACGAGAATAATTCTGTTGGAAGGTGTGAAGGACCATATTGTGTCCAGCCTTCATGGGAAAGCCATTCCATTCTTAACGTGGAAGGTTTTGACAAATTTTTTCCAAAGCAGAAGTGACCAGACGAAGTTGGCGCTTAAAGAAAAGCTCAGAAAAATAAAAATGGAGAAAGGCGACAGTATTCCAAAATACCTCACGAAGTTTGTCCATTGCAAGGATGAGCTGGGAAGTGTGGGGGTTACTGTTGATGAAGAAGACTTGGTGAGCTTGGCTCTCCTTAGGCTTCCGAAGAGTTGGCATAGCTACGAAGACTCTGTCAATGGACAGGAGAAACTGCCAGGATGGGAGCGACTTTGGTCGGATCTTGTGTAGGAGGAGATAAGGCGGTGTATCAGGGATGGATCTTTAGTTGGAGAGGCCTTAGCCTCGCAATTTGAACTTGATTTCTCTTTTATCGCATGCTTGGTTTCAAGCCATATGGGATCGGTGTGGTATCTTGATAGTGGTGCGTATTTCCATATTACGGGAGACAAGGAATTGTTTAGTGACTTGGAGGAGAAGGACCTCCATATGCATATAGAGATGGGCGATGATGGTCGATACAGTGCAACCGGAATTGGGACCATTAAATTTGAGAGGGAGTCCAGTAATCCATTCTTGTTGAAGGATGTTATGCATGTTCTATGTCTGAAGAAGAACTTGGTCTCGGTCGCAATACTGGAAGACAAAGGTTATGATGTTGTTTTCAGTGAGGGAAAAGCCTTCCTTCAACATAAAACAATAGGTCAAACCAAGAAGATAGGGATTCAAGTTAAGAATCTCTACAAGCTGGAGGTAGATGGATGCGTTGTAATGGTGGGCAAAGCAGAAGAAGTGGTGAGCCGAGATGAGGGCGAATTATGGCACAGGTGATTGGGCCATCTTCATCATGGTGCTTTGAAGATTTTGCAGCAGATTTCTATTGGACTTCCCAAGGGTACTCTTACGCAGTCAGATCAGTGCAAGGGATGTACTATAGGTAAGTATGTGAAGACCACCTTTCATGAGAAGGAGAACTGTGCTTCGGTAATCCTGGAGAGAATTCACACAGACATGTGTGGATATTTCTCGGTTGCTTCAACAACGCAACATGGGTATTATGTTATTTTTTTGATGAATATTATCATAGATTACGGATGTTCTTCATGCGAAGAAAAAGTGAAAGAATTCTCAAAGTTAAGCAGGTTTAAAGCATTGGTGGAGAAGAGTCGGGGAAGCAAGTGAAAGCTCTACGGAGCGATAATGGTGGTGAATACATCTCGGGCGAATTCAAAGACTTCTGTAGCAAAGAAGGAATTTGAAGAGAAATCATAGCACCTCATAACCCACAGCAGAATGGGGTCGCAGAGAGGAAGAACAAAATGATCATGGGTGCCGCATGATCAGGGCCTACCGATGCACTTGTGGGCGGAAGCATGCAACATTGCAGTTTATGTGCAAAACCGTTTTCCTCATAGAGTACTTGACATGAGTACACCTGAAGAAACTTTTACTGGTAAGAAGCTTGATATTTCTCATTTGAAGATTTTTGGCTCATATGTTTGCATTCATGTGACAAAGGACGCCAGGAAGAAGCTGGATCCGACTGCAGAAGTTGGGATATTTGTGGGGTACACAGAAACACCCCATAATTATCGTGTGTATTTGCCAGACAGTCGGATGACTGTGGTGCAACGGGATATAAAATTCAATGAGGTGAAAGCCATGAAGTTGTCACTTGAGAGGGAGCTACACTTGCATGCAAAGGAGGAACTTCTTGTTCCCAAAGATGAGCCTCTAGATGTGGATCAGCCACAGGAGGAGATTCATGGAGTGGAGGAGTCCACTCATGCAGAACCAAACATCATACAAGGCAGAAAGCGTACCACAGAAGCTGAGAGACTGAAGCTTGATGCGGCACAGAATGTAGGAGTCCCTACATCACAGCGCAGACAGAGACAGTCACCTGACCGATATACTGGATACATGGCTCTTATGAGCAAGTGTATCGTGACAGAGCCATATTCTTTCGAAGAAGCAGTGCAGGAGCCCACATGGGTAGATGCCATGGTGGAGGAGTATGACTCCATTGTCAGAAACAGTGCTTGGGAGATTGTTCCAAGGCTGGTGGGAAAATCAGTTGTAGGATCAAGATGGATCTACAAGGTAAAGCAAGCTACCGATGGGAGGGTCGAGAATTATAAGGCAATATTTGTTGCTCGGGGCTTCTCATAGATCAAGGGGATTGACTATGAAGAAACCTTTTCACCTGTCGCATGGTATTCTTCCATACGGACCATCCTTTCTCTCTCAGCGCAAATAGGTTGGCGCATTCATCGGATGGATGTGAAGGCCATTCCCTTAATGGGATCATTGAGGAAAGAATTATTACATTAGCTGACTGAAGGATTTGAGATCTTCAGCAGCGAGTCGCATGTGTGCAGGATCAAAAGAGCATTGTATGGGCTCAAGCAAGCACCACGTGCTTGGTACACTGGGATCGATAGCTATTTCACTGGACTTGGCTTCACCAAGAGTGAGGCGGTTGCAAACCTGTACCAAATTGTGGTGGAGTGTAAGATTTTAATCATTGTTCCTTATTTTGATGATTTAATACTAACAGGTGATAAGTAGTTGATACACTCATGCAAGGTAGATCTTGCAAAGGAGTTTGAGATGAAGGATTTGGGCCTCCTTCATTATTTCCTTGGATTGGATATATGGCAGTGGGAAGGTGAACTGTTTGTGTTTCAAGGCAAGTATGCACGGGAGATACTGGAGAAGTTTCACATGCAAGGCTGAAAGCCTATCGACACTCTTCTTCCAAGAAATTGGAGGAAAGAGAATGCCACATCGACATAGGTAGTGGATGCCACTGTTTATCGACAGTTGGTGGGTTCTCTCATGTATTTAGTTAATACAATACCAAACATATGCTATGCGGTGAACCAAATTTCACAAGCGATGGTTAGGCCTACCAAGCTCTTTTGGAAGGCAGGCAAGCATGTCCTGACGTATCTCAGGGGCACATCTGAGTATGGATTATGGTATAGAAAAAAATATGAGGTGAACTTACATGGCTTCATAGATGTAGATTGGGTAGGTAGCCCAACAGACAGAAAGAGCACATCGGGGGAAGTTTTCGATTATTGGATCTGCGAAAGTTTCTTGGTATAGAAGAAACAAAGATGCGCGGCACTCAGTTCAGCGGAAGCAGAATACATGGCAACAAGTCAAGCTGCATGTGAGGCTATCTGGATGAGGAAGATCTTGGTTGGTTTGTTCGATTCACATTTAGATCCTACAGTGATACATTGTGATAATCAGAGTTGCATTAAACTCTCGGTTAATCTTGTGTTTCATGATAGATCTAAACATATTGATATTCGGTATCATCATATCATAGATTGTGTGTAGCGGAAGATCATGTTGCTTTAGTACATTCCTATGGAGGTTCAGGATGTAGATATTCTGACGAAGACACTCACCAGGAGCAAATTCGAATACCATAGAGGCAGGATCGGGGTGAAGGATAATCCCTATCTTGTTGAGAGGGAGTGTTGAGATTCAACAAGAGGGAGTGTTGAGATTCAACAAGATGATGAGCTTAGTGAAAAGAGTCGCCTTCACTAAGTGGGCCCGCAGGCTATTTTTGGCGCAAGTCTATTTTTAGACATGTCGATCATATTTCAGAAGTTGCAGGATACTATTTGTGGATGGTTGATCAAGTTGGAAAAATAGATGAAATTCTATTTTTAGAATATTGGGTGAAGTCTATTTATAGATCGTCAATCTAAAAATAGATGCATGTCGATTATTATTAGCTCTTAATAATAATTAGACTCTAAACAACAACTTATTCTCTTGGAGCACTTTGTTTCAGTGCACAGATGTGGCACATCAGTGGACTGAGGGAATTACGCAATTCCCAAGGGTTTACTGGAGCTAATGCATGGAGGACTCAGTTAGAACTCAAGTGGCAAAGTTATGACATAGTTGGAAGAAGTAGTTATGGAGTTGTATTCATTTTAACTCAGTTAGACTCAGTTGAGCTAGTTGTATCTAGTCTAACTGAATGATACACTAGTGAGAGTGGAGTGAATTAATTAGTTAATTAATTCACAAATAATAACTCATTAATCAACTGAACAATACATCATTTAACTACAGTGCATGTCAGATCCAGTGGAGACCCAGTGCAGAGATAGGTGAAAGGGTGAGATAGACTATCTGTTGTGACCATAGTGATGCATGAATTCCATCTACATATACATTGGAGTTGCCAATGATAATCATGAATTCAAGGAGAGTGGGATTGCATCGAATTGGCCTTTGTAATCAGCTTGGATTGCGCAGTTGAGGCAAGCTAGCAGGAGGGCAGAGGTTGGTGCATGGATTTGCATATTTATTCTATGTTAGTGTGTGTCGATTGATTGTACTGAGAGCTTGATGTACTAAGCTTTTTATGAGATTGTTACATGATCTCCATGATACATAATATATTATAGTTGGTGTTTTCAGCTTTAGGCTTTCCCATTAAACAACTGTGTTATGTACGATTGTTTTTATGCTTCACATGTGTGTGCAATTAATTTTCCGCAAATGATTAACAGTGGAATGATTCTGTATTTTGCAAGAAGTTAAATATTGTGAGATTGGGGGAATCTAGGACATATGCATGCTTAATGTATATAATTTGTACAATATTCGTAGCGTTTCCATCTTCATCTTCTAAGAGTTTTCCTTTAGTGCCAACTTCCTATGGTTATTGATGTTTTGAAACAAGTTTATCAGAGCTCTTGCCACATTGAATATGGAGTCTCCTTCTTGTTGGGGCTTGATACAATATGATCTCTAACTCCTTCCAGTATGATTGTCCTCACTTTTTCAAACACTTCCTCCAATCTGCTAGATCCCGAGCATAAAATGTTGGAGGTTTAGGAATATTAATATCTATGAATTCCTTCAACCCATTATCTTCCAACATCACCTTCATCGCATCCTTCCAAGAAATATAATTCAAACTACCATCAAGGGCATATTCGAGTCTCAATCCGTAGAAGGTCATCCTGCTAGCTCTAAAGATTTGATTATGAAAATTTGATCCTGCAAAGACAACTTTTAATTATTCTCTTTTATTGTGATTTTAGCTCCAATACCATGTATAAATTCATTTTAGATTCAAACTGATAATGAGATTTATCTAAATCAAAATACTTGAATCTACTCTACCAACTACAAAAATATTTAAACGATCACAAAAATTACGAAGCATACAAGAGATAAAATTTAATCACACATTACACAATGATTTCAAGGGGAAAGCCACAACTAAAAATCCCTCCTATCTATATATTGCATTAGCAATAAAATTTGAGAATATTATAATGCTTGTCTCAAGCCTGAGAAACCTCTGCACTATCACAATATATATCACTACTTTACAAGTTAGTCTTGGTCAATACTTAAACAAATACGAGCCTGCCAAAGTTCCTATTTCCTTATGTTGTTTCCTTGGGAATTAGCCGCTATTATTTAGAGAAATTCCTCATTCATAACTGCGCATTCCTTCATAGGACTTCCTCTGACTTCATGCACCACTTGTACAATTTTGATGATTATACAACTGAAAATACACTGCACTTGAACTCCAATATAAAATGTGTAAGTCGTATATCATGCGTGCATGAGTTATTTATGGCTGATTTATCAGTTAACTGGTGGCACACTGAATTTTCTCCCCACTAGTAGACCTCCTACTACTTCGTCCAACAATTGGAACTAGTTTAACTTAATTTTACTTAGTTTGATTGAATTAAATTATTACAACTCAAAATAAACTCAACCTAGGCTCCTATAAAGTAGGAACTAATCTACATGACTCAAGTTAGGCTCTCAACTCAAATTAATTGAACCAAATAAGTCAAAATAACTTAGGTAAATCATACACGTTGTCTTTTGATGTGGAATTACAATTTTCTCCTAATTTAATTTAAGGGAAAATTAAATTAAGAATTTATTGTTGCATTTTAAACAATTGTAGCAAAAGTATATGAATGAATCATTTGTTTTGTAGGGGATTCCTTGTTGAAAATATTGCGATTTGAGATCAATATGCTATCTAGTAATATCATTGAGCATTGAGACTAGCTTTCATTAAAAAACAATATACGATGCATTACCTTGAATAAGTGCCTTAATGTATGTTGAGACCCATGAATGAAGGATGTGAGTGTGATTTGAACAAAGTGTTTGTTTCAAATATTATATGCTAAATTCTTTATGTGTTTTAAGGTGTTTGAAGTGATTGATGGAGGATAAAGGATAGATATATATGGGTCTAATGTTGTTGATTGTCTCTTTTCTTCATTGAGTATGCTGCTATTTTTCATTAACATGAATGCTTGTGTCTTAAATCTTCCTATATAGCTTCAATATGTTGAGTTACTTGAAAATGGTTTTGGTTGAATGGATTTGAGTATTGAAGTGTAATGAGATTTTTCATGGACAATCCCTGATTTCATATTATGTTTCCACTAAGTTAATGGTTAATAGTTTTGTACTTGTTACTAAGACGGGTTTGAATTTGGATGTTTTGTGGCTCGATGTTGAGTATGGATGAATACTGACTTGGTATATATAAATATTGTTTAGAGAAGGATTTGGACTGGTATTTGATAGTTTAATGGCTTGATAATGATGTTGATATTTGGCTTGGTTGATCAATGATTGATTTCAAAGAGGTTATTGGTATACTGGTATTCAATTATTCAGATTGAGCATATTTTTGGGTGTGGGTCAAGTTTGAAAATTTGATCAAACGTGGCCTAAAAGTTTGATGGTTGATTGAGACAAGTGGATCTATTATGAAAATTTTTAAACATGGTCCTAAGAGGTATTGAGGGTTGGAGCCTTAAGTGAGGGAGTGATAGCTTCCTTCTAGTAGGAGCCAATAAAATTGATTATTGTGTAGTAACTTCCTTTGAGTCGAAGCTGGAGTTCTTGATGGTGTAACATCTTGCAGGTAGGAGCCTACATACTGGTAAGAGTCTATATCAGTACAAGATGTAAAATATTTTCTTCATAATATGAAAGATGTTAAAAACAAAAATAGTGGTGGTTTTCTCCCAAATTGGGTTTCCACCTAAAAATTTGGTGTCACTATATCTTGATGTGTTGATGTGTTTTGCATTCTTTTGATTTACGTGATTTTATACTTAATGTTGCTTGCGGTTTATAACAAAATGTTGTATTAATGAAATAATGGTTCAAGATAAATTTGGAAATGAAAGCATAAATAAAGTAAATTTTGAATTTTGAACGAAATACTGATTCACCCCCCAAGTATTTTTAACAATTAGAATTAGAGCAGGTCTCTCCAGTAAATCTTAAGTGATTGAGAGTAGATCAGGGACAATGGGAAGGAATAAAAAGAAGAAGAAAACACAAAGGAAGAGGTCAAGTTAGGAAAGATCTGACAGTGATGTATCTGATGTCGTGGAAATATCTGCAATCATAAATCAAGGACAATCATTAATAGAATAAGGCAAGTTAGAAAATATGGATAATAGAGGTATGCTCATACTTAATGATGCTAACTATTAGGATTGGAAAGAAAATATGAAGTTTAGGATAATATCCCTTGGATTCGATGTTTGGAATTTAGTCAATAATGGTTATACTAAAACTCCACCATTAGGGCAAGATCTCTAGATGAATAGTCAGACATTAAATGAAATCTTTTGTAATGTACCTAAATTCAGTATTAGATAAAGTTATGCATTATGAAATTGCAAAGGAGGTATGGGATAATATGTAGGCCATCCATGAAGGAGAATGAAAAAAAGTAAAGGAAGTTTGTTCATTAGGTAAAAAAATAGGTAATCTTGTTTCTGAAAGATTAGATGCAATATCCCTTTCAGGAAATTTTAGATATCTTGCTTGGAAATAAAATCAATAAGAATTTCATCCACAAATTCTCATTCAATCTACAAAGAGTGGCCACCCTTGGGGTCAGCCATTGATGAGGATGAGAGATATGGATAGACGGCTAGCAAGGCGACAGTATTCAAAAACACTTACCCTCAAGAGGTGCTAGACTATGGCAGGACAACATTGCAGAGGATTGGTGGGAATGGGGAGCATGGAGTTTCCTATCCGGTGAAGGAGACCACCGTGCATCCATATTTGGGTTTATTGATTGATAAGGTGCAAAAAAAGGCAGTGCTAGCCATCACAACCGCAACAGTTTTAGGAAACAACCCTCTCCATGGGTATATAGACTAGGCTTGCAACATAACTTTCCCTCTTTTTTCCATTATAGAGAGATAGGTAGGACTTCTTGGAATAATTTTGTTGGTTGATAGGTTAGTGCATTGGGAGTTGAGCATGGACTATTATAATCTTAGTAGACTTATCCCTTTCATAGGTGTCCATATGTTAGGTTGGTAAGAGATCATGATTTTTTATCCTATTGATGGAGTATCATTCTTAGTCTTGGGCACGTTTTGGCAGGAGGCCTTAAAGGAGAGAGTTATTGCATGTTTCATGAGGCCATGGATTGTGGATCGATAATCCATTAATATTTCAATAGCACTAGTGCAACATCAGTAGAGAATGATTGACTTAGGCCTAGGCTAGAGGTTGGATTGGAGAGAGTTTCTGATTTGGTATTTAGCTCATGGAGAAACAACTATAGCTATAGATAATGCACAATCCGAGCCATGTGACTTGGGTGATGATTGGCCATGGCGGCATTGGGATACAGGAGGATTATTCAATGATAGGTACAGTGAGAGATCAGTTTGGGATCCAGGCATTTATGGGTCTGTTTATGGTGGCTTGACACACAGGCATAACACCATTTGGTGGTTTGTATGGGATCCAGGCATTGGGTCTCAGTTGCATCAGGCCAATAGGGTGGTCCACATATTTGGATTGCTTGAGGGAAATAAATCTTGGGGTGGAGGATTTATAATGTTCCAAAATTTATTTTCCTCCATAGTACAACCATGGTGGATTTCTAGGATAGGGGATGGCCAAGCCATTAGATCAGGTTCGTGTTATGAGAAGTTTTGAGGGAGTTTTGAGGAGTTTTTACGGGATCTAATGTCATTCACTTGGGATATTTCATCTTCAGCACAATTTTTCTTTTGTTTTGTGGCATTCTGATTACTTGAAAATTAGTATTATTATTGAGACTGAATTAATTAATTTTTCTCGAGGTGGTATTTCGAGAAGATTATTTGATGGAAAACCTCAGTGTAATAGTCTGTTGGAACTGGCATGAGGAGATATTCATGATGGGATGATGAGAAGTGACTTATAGTTTCGAGAGAGAGTACCATGGATTTAAAATTTTCCTTAATTAAAAAATACTTTAATTAGTTATTTAATTAAAGGAAAAATTAATTAATTAGAGGAAAGGGCCCAAAACTGACTTAAGTGAAATAGAATTAAATTGAAAGTCACTAAGATAAAGTCAATGGAGAATCTTATAGAATAATAATAAAATAATAAAATAAAATTCTTCTAGAGGCTTGGAGATCTATCCATCAGATCTATAAACAGAGAAGTAGAGGGCATTTGGAGACATCTTGGATTGGATCATTTTTTGTGTGAGAGGTTTGAGAACTTGGATTATCTACTTCAGTAGTAGCCCTGGGATGGAAACCCTCAGGTGATTTAGTGAGAGTTGGCGAGCACCCATATATTCGCTTGGTGGATCCATTGAGGATTCATAGTTTGCAGTTATTTCTAGATTTTTTTGGAGGCAAGTTGTTACATTGTTGTAGATCTATTTGGGGCCATTACTTAAGCTATCTCCAATTTTTGTACCAACAATTTTTATATTAATAAAATAAGGCTAAGATATTTTTCATGCTTATATTGTCTATTATTCAGATGCAGATTCTATTTCTATTTTTTCCATAAATATTGTGGTTGATGTTATGAAAATTGTTTATAATGTTAACGACTTAAATTTTCTGAAGGTAATTTATATGGCAATCTTCTCGTGATTTTATGGTTGAATTAATCTCCAGCAAAAATCTACAAAATATTTTGAAAGGGATATTACAGTGGTATCAGAGCTGGTGATCTTGCTAGCCTGAGGGTTTAGTTTCCAAATTACGAGAAAATCCAAGTTCAAGGGTTTTAATGTAGATCAATTTCAGAGGAATATTGATGGTTTATTCATTTGAGGCATTATTGGATTATTTATTTTGATCTAAATTGCTCGAGTTGTTTAGCCGGGTCAATTGTTGTTTAGAAAGAGTTTTTTGTGTGGAGAACTCACCCATAATTCAAGGGAATTTGAGTTCCACCCTATTTTGGCTTTCCATTTCATGCGAGGGAGCTTCACCATGATATCTTCAGTATCTGCATTTGGTTTCCCCAACACCGCGTATTTGTCGACAACGCATTTGGGTTCTTGTGTTTGTTTTTGGTTGCAAGGTTCATTAGCTTATGAGAGATATAGGAGAAACTAGGTTCATTAGCTCTTCATCTATAAGTGAACCTCCAAGGGCTTATTGGGGTGAATTTTGGAGGATCTTGATTTTGCCAAACCATTTCTGGGTTTTGGTTGGATCGGCTTAAGGAGTATGGGATTAATTTTTGAGATTTTTTTGAGAAAAAGATGTGGAATTTTTGGCCAATCCATTGCAGCAACTAGTGCAGAATTGTTGCCAGAGAGCGTAGGGCCTTGGGGGTTGATTTTGGAAGGTCAAAATCAATCCAAATAATTTTTGGCCTTTTTTATGTTTTGGGCAAGGATCACCTTCCCAAATTCATAGAAGTTTATGAACACTTTTCAGTGGAAAAATATAGTGCCAAATTCAACCAACAGTTGTAGAAACTAGGAGACATCATAGTATTTAGAGGAGAAGCTTGTTGTAGCAACTGTATCATTTGTTATTGCTCACTTGAGTCCAATGGCTTTTCTTGTGAAAGCCCAGATTTCGTTTTTCATCTCTGATGATCCAAACAGTTGAACCATTAAGCCGTAAACAATTATCTAAGCCTAGGACTATCCAGAACAGGTTTTTGAAGCTGTAGCTAGTCACTGGGATCATTTTGCTGGATATTATTGTTGAAACTTTCCTGGGAAGTGTATATACTAGGTGTTAACCTTCTATACTTTTCTTTCAATCAAGAAAATGTCCAATAAATTCTAATTTGTATATGTAGCTTGTATTTATTGTCATGATTCGCATAATTGATTAAAACCCTTGTAATAAGTTGTATTGGCTATAGATCTATCCATCAAGGTTTGATAGGAGGGTTGTGAGCCTTGAAATTGGTGAGTGAGAGTTTATTTATTTGTGCAACGTTTGAGTGGTGAGTTTCTATGGTTGAATAACTTGTTTGTATGCTAGGTATGATGAGCATATTGTTGAGTTGGATATGAATCTACTAGTCATGTCACTGTTTGTCATAGTCTTGTATGAGTCAAGTATTACTGTATTGTTGTCAGAGTCTTGCATAAGTTAGTTGATGTACTAAAACATGGATGACACATTCATAAATAATCTTAATAAATTGGCAACAACAATTACCAGAACCCTTTCCAAGGGAACACTTTCTATGCTACAACAAAAACTGTCACCGGAAGAGCTTGAATTAGGACACAATATCTTCAAACGATGTATGGGGGTTACACCCAAAGCCCTTCTCAAACTAGAAGATCTTGATTCACTCTTTTCTGTAGTGGATAAATTAGATGGGAGAAGGTTAATTTGGGCTCTAAAACCAGCCATGCTTGCCTTAACAGAACCCAAGTATTTGAGGCACCCTTGTATGGGAGTCAAAATTCCAGTTACCTCTTGTCTTAGTAGTATCTTGATGTTGACCACACATACAACTCATTACAGTGATAACATTATGATTAGAGTCTTCAGTTTGAGAGTGGAGACTCAATAGAATTTGGATAATAGTGAGGGCCCTACCTTCAGGAAGAGGCTAGAGATTATAGAATTCATGGCCTTGGTTAGATTTTATGACCTCATGTTTGAGCTGGAGCATGATGAATTGATCCTACAGATGTTTCAATGCTTCATCATTAGGAACCATCATCTTGACACAGTCATAGCGCAAATAAAATCCATTTTTTCATTATGTATGAGGGGCCTTGACACCATATGCCGAAAGTTATAAAATACATTATTGATCATTTGGAGGAGATAGTCATTGGTCTCACTTTTTTCTTATGAGCTAGCCAAAAGGTTGGATGAGAAAAACATTGAGTTGTTCAGGACACAATTAACTAGGGAGGAGTTGCTCTGGTTTGGTGGATCATGCAAAAAAAATGAGCTGAGGAGGAATGGATTTTGCTTCATCTGCAAAGAACCTTGGGGGCCTGATAACTCATTCTTGAGATATGCATATGAGGTAGCAAAGGTAGAGCAAGAGGACATTCCTTATATATGTTAGGATGAGGAATCTTCTTTGGATGAATCCATGTAGTCATATGAGGATGCTTCTGGTGAGCATGATCAGTCATGTGGAATTGATGACAGTAGGATGGACTTATATTTTGTTGTTCATGGTGAGCAATCAGGGGAATCTAGGGGGGATATTCAGGATGATGAGTCACCTGTGATAAGTCAACACGAGTAGCATATGGTGGATCATGAGTCAACAAAGGAGAAGGATATGAAAAATATACATGATGATCCTTTTTTGGAGGGAAAGTTAGAGGATCTAATTAAGCTCGTGATGGAGAATTTTGAGCAGCCACCAATGGGGTCAGCCATTGATGAGGAGGAGACAAATGGATAGATGGATAGCAGGATGGAAGTATCTATAGGCACTTGTCCTCTAGAGGTTCTAGAGTATGGTATGACATCGTTGTATAGGATTGGTGGGCTAGAGGAGCGTGGAGTTTCCTATCTGGAGAGGGAGACATCAGTGCATCCATATTTGGGTCTACTGATTGATAAGGTGAAAACACAGGTACTACCAGCCATCACAACCATAACATTTCTAGGCAGCAACCCTCTCCAGGGTTATATAGACCAGGCTCACAACATATCCTTCCCACTTTTTTCCATTATAAGGAGAGGGGTAGTAATTCGTGGACCGATTTTATTGGTTGAGAGGCCAGAGCATTGGGATTTGAGCATGGACTATTATCAACTTAGTAGAATTATCCCTTGCACAACTATCCATATGCTAGATTGGTGGGGGATCATGAGTTGTTATCACATTTCGTTAGGATTATTGTTTTGAATAGAATTATAAGGACACCTATTCTTTATATATACAACACTTGAACTACATCAACCCAAAACATCAATTTTACATTCTTGAAAAACCTCATGGAACTTACCATATTTAATATTGTACCATTCATTCTTTCAGATACTCTGTTCTGTTGGTGATTATAAGGCACAATTGTTTGATGTTTGATCCCATTCTCGATAACATAGTTTTCAAATTAATTTTAGGTGTTTTATTTTCCATTATTAATGTGATTAGAGTTAATATGAGATTTTGCATTGTTTTCAATCCATGCATGAAAGTTATTGAATTTTTGAAAAAAATCCAATTTGTTCTTCAATAAATAAACCCAACACATTCTAGTGTATTCATCAATAAATGTCATCATATATTTATTACTGTTTGTAGAAGAAACATGAATTGAGAAACATAATTCTAAATGAGAGAGTTCAATTTTTCTATGTGCTCTGGAATGGGAATCATGAAAAGACTATTTTCTATGCTTTCCTAGAATACTAGCATCATATTGCTTAAGTTTCCTAGGAATTCTAGGAAAACTAGTAACACCATTTTTCTTCAAGAATCAAATTTTTCCATAGTTCCACTGCACAAATATAGCATGCCATAAAATACTTGATGGAAATGTATCTTGATCATAGTGATAACTGTATGAATTTTTTTTTGCACGAGCATAGGTACCTTGCAGCTTCAAAATTATTTCTTCTTCATTCCCCATCATTCTCCTCAACTTTGGGAGGTATATAACATCATGTAGAAGACACTTTGGAAGAACATGAAATTTTAGCCTGATGGTGCCAAGCCCTGATGAACTGAGTTTTGATTTGTCTGCAAAGTATTGTACTCCATGTACATTGTCAATGAATTCTTTAAAAAAATCTCTTCTAAAATTCACATCATGGCAAGTTTCTCCTGAATTAAGCAATGAAGCATCTTTCCAGGAAGAAAGTGAAGCATTGAACACATCTTCATTTTCTCCAATATTGCAATCTGCCACAACATAATGAGCAGATTCAGGTGCTTTAACTTTCTCTTTGTCATGGGTTTTACCTTGGGATTCATTTCTTTCTTGCTCAATTTTTCCCCAAGGAAGATTACATGTGGATGCATCATGTCCATATCTATTGCAACGCATGAAATGAATATCAGAATTTTCTCCTTGAAATTGTCTACCCCCTTCGTTTAAAACTTCTTCTTCCTCTCCCTCTTTAGCCACCTCTTCCTCTAGAAGAATATTGAGCATGATTCTTCTCTCTATGTGCAAGAAACATATCTTGTTTAGAAGATTGAGGAGTTGTCTTATTCTAAAAATCCTTTTCTCTCTCAAAAAACTTCTTCTCAAGGGAGTCAAAGGTAATCTCCTTGAGATTTCCACTTTTTTGCAATGACTCAAGATAATGTGAGTAAAAGGGCTATAGTGCCTTCACATAAGCTATGAGAGGAATTTCTATTTCAAAACCAATGTTTTTAATATCATACATAATAGATCTTACTTTTGATGCTAAAGCAAGAGGGTCATAATTTTTCAATTCAAGACTGAACAATTTAATCATCAATTGGACAACTTCAAGTTCAAAGTGCGAGTCATAAAATTATTTCAACTTCTTCAAGGAATCATAATAATTTGAGAATGGTGAAATATGGCGACTCACATATTCTTTTACATATGCTTCAATCAAGGAATAATCCTTGTTGTTATTTTTTTCCCAAATGGTGATCTCCCTAATTGAGGTAGGCTTTGCCGATGCATTATCTCCTTCTCCTTCACACATTCCTCTCCACAACTCATTAACATTGAGAGAGTGTTTAATCTTCCTTGAACATTCTAGATATTTCTCTTTTCCAGAGTGGAATAATGAAACAATTGATATCAGTGAATGCATCTTAAAGACTATGTACTCTGCTTCCAATACATAAAAAATTGGACTTCTAGTGTAAAAAAAAAACTGCACTCTAGTAGCAAATTTTTGAAAAAATATAATTATGGTGACATAGGTATTATATGGGGAAGGTTATGTATGGTAAGAGCGCATATGGAAAGAGAGCATATGTGAAGGTGTTATTTGGGGAGGTAATTGTTATCAGGTTTATATGTTATATTACAACGAGGTGGATATATGATACCATGTGGTATATATTAGAACGTAAGTTTGGAGGAACTGTATTAACAACAGAAACCAGTGGTATACAAAAACCAGTTAAGGTCGGTTGGAAAAGTCATCGATGGTATGGGTATGCTGGGGGGAGTCATGATAAGGGAGTGTTGTAAGTGAGTGGGAGTGGTTTTAGAGCAACTGGGGGAGAGGGACCTAGGGAGAGGGACCAGAGCCGAGGGAATGTGGACTGTGGACTGTGGACTGTGGACGAGGCCTCATGTAGGAGTAAGCCAAGGAAAGGGTGTCGAGGAGGTATTGTGAAATGGTAAGGGAGAAGTGCAGTGTGGAGTGGTATGAAAATCGAGAGAGGAAGTGAGGGAACTATCGAATACTATAAAAAATAGTGTGGGATTCATGCCAGTGTTATGTTGTGATGGATGGTATACACCATATACAAATTCCACTGTCATTGCCTCATATGCATAGTCAAGTTCTATGGTGTGCCTGAATGCAAAATGATTTAAAAAATAAATCTTAACATAGTCAAAAATATTGAACATAGTCGAGACAAATTTAATACAGTAACTGTCGTTCTTCATACCTCAACGTATAACTCCCAGAAATTGTCGCACATCAAGCCTGAATTTCTAGAACACACTCAGACAACCAGAGAGAAAAACCTAGTGACAAAAAATCAACTCACCAAAATGACCACCAACATATTATCATGGAGAATGGAGCAATGGTAGAGGTGTTAGTTATACAAAATAGGCAGAACATAGGTAGGAAGGAGTAACAAGGGCAGATATGGAAGCCAAAAATAGAGATGGATTTGATACCATGTGAGGCCAGAAGGTAACTCCATAATGAAAATTGTGCTTTTGTAATCATGGATATATACATGGAGGGAGAGACTCTTGGGCTTCACCTCTTAGTGTCTCTTCATATTCCTAATATCCTTATTTTCTATTTACATTATTTTACATATTCGCCCAATCCCAATGGTTAGGTGTCAACACTTAATGTATGCAGAGACCTATGATAGAAGGATGGAAGTTTGTGTGATTTTGAACATAGGTTTTGCTTCAAAGGTCCCATGCTAAATGATTCATGTGTTTTAAGGTGTTTGACATGCTTGATGCAGGACAAAGGAAAAAGATATATGAGTCTAATTCTATTGATTGTCTCTTTCCTTCATTGAGCCTACTATTTTCACTGACAAAAATTCTTGTTGCTTGAATCTTCATATAGCTTGAGTATGTTGAGTTACTTGACAACAGTTTTGGTTGAATGAATTTGAGTATTGAGTGTAATGAGATATGTCAGGGATATTCCTTGATTGTATATTATGTTTCCACTAATTTAATAGTTAATAGATGATTTGTACTTGTTATTAAGAGTGGTTTAGATTTGAGATGTTTTGCAGCTTGATGATGATTATGGATGAATATTGACTTGGTATATGAAATTATTGATGAGTAAAGGATTTGGATTGGTATTTGATAATGTAATTCCTTGAAAATAATGTTGATATTTGTCTTGGTTGATCAATGATTAATTTCAGATAGGTTCTTGGTATATTGGTATTCATTTATTCAAATTGAGCATATTGTTGGGTGTGGGTCTAGTTTGAAAATTTGATGTAATGTGGCCTACATATTTGATGGTTAATTGAGACAGATGGATCCAGTATGAAAATTTTGAAACATGGTCCAAAAAGGTATTGAGGGTTGGAGCCTTTATTGATGGAGTGGTAGCTTCCTTCAAATAAGAGATGGTAAATTTTATCAAGGAGTAGCAACTTACTTCCAGTCAGAGTTGGAGAATTTGTGGAGGTTGTATCCTCTTTCAAGTGGGAGCTTGTGTATTGGTAAGATTTTGTGCTAGTATAAGATGTAAAATATTTTCTTCATAATAATAAAGAATACAAAGATGACAACAACGGTAGTTTTCTCCCACATTTGGTTTCCACCTAAAAATATGGTGTCCCTATGTGTTAATGTGTTGATGTGTTTTTCATTCTTATGGTTTACATGATTTCATACTTAATGATACTCATGGTTTATAAAACAATATTCTGCTAATGAGATAATGGTTCACGATAACTTTGGAAATGAAGGCATAAATTAATTAAATTATGAATTGGGAATAAAATATTGATTCACCCCCGCTCTCAGTGTTTCTAATAGAGTGTGAATTTACTTGAAAAACCATCCCCTCAAACTTTAGATCTATCTCGGGGGTGGGAAACTACATGAAATATTGTAATGCAACTAGCCTATGGTTGGGCAAAGAATTGAAGTCCCTCCTTTAGTTTTCAAGAATATTTAAATGCACGATTAAGTGTAAATAAATTGTGTATATTTTCTTATGGGATGTTTTAATTTTAATTATATATGAATGATGCAATTATTTATGAGTTTATAAGCCTAAATGAATGCTTGAGTAGTGAGGTTCAATGTTGTGAAAATGTTTGGAATGATTTTTTGTGTATTCAAGAATATGATATATGTTGGGATTATGTTGTCCATTAGTTACATCCATGTTGAATGTGTTAATATGTGTTTATGAATACACTATCATACTTCAAATTTCTGTGAGAGATTATATATATGTAAATTAACGTGTTCCTGTATTGGATTCTCTATCTAAATTAAGCATTTGTAGGTTCAATATTTGTGGCAAAAACTCTTAGAAGTTGATAGTCTAGATCACCCCACTGTAAAAAAATATTTAAGAGTGATTTTGTTATCTAGGAATTAGGTCTTCGAATATTATACGCCTCAAGACTACAAATTTTCAATGGAAGCAAGGCATTCATATTAGTGTTCATAGACATTACATCATATATGTCTTTTACATTATAGGTGTATGTTGTTAATTATAACAGGTGCTAGAGTTAAACTCATTTTAAGTGGGTGGGAAACTGGTGTTGGGTTCTAGACGTAACACTAAGGGAGAAACTTTCCTTACTTCTTGTTATAAAAGTCATGGTACGATGCATCCTAAATGAGGGCACTAACATGGTTAATCAATCCTATCATAATTCAAAGGTCGAAATTCCCACTGCTCACCACTCACCACCAACATTTTTCTCATACTAAATTTACTTAGTGGTGGTACCATTGAATGGAATGTCATGGGCCTGACGACACAAACCACTAAATTAAATGTTTTATATTGCGTGGACGTTGCATGAGCACCATGTGGTTAGCATGTTTAATAATTCCAACATTTGTGTTGAGATTTGAAGAATTTGTAATAGTGGGATTTTATAATCCCACATCTATAATATACCTTGGAGATTAGGTTAAATGATAAGTATCACCTCTCACAACTTGAGGTAATTTAAGCGGGTGGGAGGTGGTTACTTCTGCCACTTGTCATGCCACCTCACCGCCATATGTCACTTAGAATAGGGTCACTTGGACACCCAAAAATTTCAAATCTACTTGCCACATCTCCTCACCTTAGGCTGTCATGTCATGGCCATATATATATTTTCCCTTCCTAGTTCCATATAAACATCGATATTATTCACAAGTAGTGGTCCTTTTCCAAAATGTCCACACTATACAATGATACAACAGTTAAATCATTGGTTACACATGGTAGTACCTACCCACATGTCACCAAATTGTATAGGGCCATGTCCTTAACCTAAAGCGTCAACCTTCCATATCTATATCTTGTATTGTCCATAATTCCCCTTTATAAATATTTTGGATTTATGGTTTTTTTAGTCTTTTGACCGATCTAGATCCATCTATATGCTCCTAAACATCAGATACATCTACATCCAAGCTTAACACTTGGTTAATATTAGTTAGTAATCCAAATATATAGATATATGGATATCTAGAAACTATAGAAAATCCTTTTAAATATAGTGGGCCTCTAAACTCCTAGATTCCATGTAACCTTTTCCACATAATGGCATATTAGCTTCCATATAATCTCCTTTAGCACTTTAGTGCCACATCCACATACCATGTGTCATGCCACATTAACATCCCAAATCATATAATCCTATACCTCATGCCACATCAACATGACATGTTAGGTACCACATAACTATCCATGTAAAAACACTATAAGCTCTACATGGGTTGTCCATCTAGGATTTAGATCTAATTTTTTCATAAAAAAAAAATTATCTAGGTATTTTTGTATTTTTGGAACCATCATAATAGTTCTACCATGATTCCTCTTCTCAAGATCCTATCATATGTTGACTCTTCCATCCAACACCTAAGTATTTTAGTAAATCCCTTTATAAAGTCTTCTTGATGTCTCGATATTTGGATGTCTATATAAATGGAACATCCACACTTTCCCACTACATGATTATTAACCATCTAGATATCTAAATATCTATAAATTCAAGACATCCCATGCCTCTGCTAGCACTTTGACAAGGAAATAGGCTTAAAGGTTAGATTATCAATATTTTTTGATAATAGGGACATTTAATCTTGTAGGGATTCCATTCCCTTAGCCTCTTTTACTCAATAGTCATTAATCATAGCTACCCCATTGGTTCATATGGCCAAGTGATAAGGCTTATATCTCATCCCAAAATTTCTAATTCAATCCCTCAATTTTGAAGGAATTACATGATTTTTATGGAGTTTCTTAGCCCATTCTAGTGATTGATTTTTTATCCCTATAGGGAAAAGGCTTACCCAAAAGGATTCTAAGGGTTAAAAAATCCTCAAGGGCATCTAAAATTATTCCAAAATCACTACCCAACAAGGCACCTTCTCAAAAGGTTACGAAGAAATGGCCAATGGACAAATCCATAATTTCCCTGAAGATTGGTCGCACTCCTTTGAGCTACAAAGTGCATATTTCCCACTCCAAGCACTTACAAATATAGAGAATTTAATGTGAAATCACACGCACACATATGATTTTATGATTTTATGGATAGAGAGGCTCCTCTTGTTAAACATTTTGAGAACGTCAAATTACATAAAAATAAAATAAAATTAAAAAAGTCTAAAACAATATCCATCTTAACTCTAGATCTACTAGGGGTCAGATCAAATCTCATTTCATCTCTCAAGTCTTATTAAACATTTTGACTTTTTCAAATTACATAAAAACAAAAATAAATTAGAAAACAAAAATAAACAAAACAAAAAAATCCAAAGTTGAAAACAATATCCTTATTGAAATAATAAGAAAAAAAATACCATTTTGACAAAGTAATTGTAAACTCTAATTTGTGATATAGTTAACTTAGTCAAAATCCCAATATTTTTTTTTTCATTTTTAATTTTTAATTTATTATTTATTAACTTTAATAAATGTTTGTATATATATATATGAAAAAAATAGGATTTTGAGAAAGTAATTGTAAACTTTAATTTGTAATATGATTAACATAGTCAAAATCCCATTTTTTTCCCTTTTTAATTTCAAATTTATTATGTGTTAAATTTAATAAATGTAATATGAAATTGTTATATATTTATATTAAACACTAATTTGTGATATGAATAATCTAGTTATTTGTCAAAATCTTATATATATTTTTAATAAATTTAATAGCAAATTGTATAGTAGTGATATATAAAGACTAATTTAGATAAATTTTTATTATATATACACATTATAGAAAAATGATAATTAACATGATGAATAATCCTTGAAATATACACATTCAAAATATATAAATATATTTATAGAATTTTGGCTTCTGTGACCACTTAAAATTATGTGGAATTTTTTTGGTAATAATCACATTCAGTATGGTTCATCACGTGATGATGAACCACACAGGTTGGTTCGAAATAGTCGATAATGTTCATTTGAATGTGATTATTACCAAAAAAATTCTACATAAATAGATAAATATAATTAAAAATAATGATAATTATTTAATAAATTAATATAATTATATAAATAAAATGGTTAGTAAATTACTTTATGATAGACATCAAAACATCTATCTCATATATTTCGCATTGCCAAGGATTTAAAAAATTATAAAAAATAATTAAATTCCGATTATTACTAATTATAAAAAGAATATATATATATATATATATATATATATATTCTATTTTTAGTTATTGTTGATTTGACTAATTAGGGATTTGAATCTTTAATTTTATGGTTTACATAATATTTCATAATATGTTGATTGCTAATTGAGTTGTCTAGTTGGAAAATATAAATACATTTTAAAAACATGTGAAAATATTAATAATTTAACTTAAACAATCTCTGTTACAATACCATAGGCCAATACCATGGTTTAAGTATACCACGTGATACTCAATATAATATATGTTGATAAATTAATTAACTTGAAGATAAATCTTAACCATCTATTTATAACTATTATTGAATATTCATATTTCATTTAAAATAAATCTCTACCATTCACATAATAATAAATAATAATTAAATATAAAATATAAAAATCCAATTCTATTCTAAAATAATTACCAGCCCACCAAACACCTATAACATCTATAAATAGAAGAGAATTCTGGCTTTGAAAAGATATACCGAAAAGAAGAATTTTGTGACTTGAGAGTGACAAGTGGGAGAGAAACATATCACTGCTTCATTTTATTTTGTTAGAGGAGAGGGGATCTGTGCTTCCGAATATGAAATCCCAACTACAACTTGCTTTATTTGTGTTTCTGCTGGTGCGTGTGGCCAATATGGCGGAGGCAGCTCGACTCCTAGGTAAACACTTTTCATTCTATTCCTCCGTTTTGGATATGCATAATAGCAATATTACTGAAGCATACACTTTTCATACACTCCTCATATGTATGCTTCCTAGCGTTAGGGTTTTATGATTTTTTCGATATTCATAATAACAATATTATGTATGCTTCCTAGGGTTAGGATTTTATGATTTTGGGATATATGGATATCCATAATAACACTATGTATGCTTCTTAGGGTTTTATGTATAATAACACTATGTTACTGAAATCATGTTCATGTTTTGTGTTTGTGGTGTTACAGTTTCGAGTGATGAGAGTTGGGACCATCTGTGTAAGCAACTTGATGTGCAATATCACGAAACCTGTATAGAAAGAATGTGCGGAGAAAGAGAGAGAACGAGTCGATTTATTTAATTTAGTTTTTTTGTGATCATCTATGGTAGTGAGGTGATGTTTTTTTTTTAAATTTTTTTATTGAAAATGTGTTATATCTGTTTTTAGTCTTTTGTAATTTAATTATATTTAATGTTTAAGGGTTTATATTGATGTAATTTTGTAACCTGCCATGGGCTTTGTAACAAAATATGCTGTCCTCTAATAAACATTTGTTTTTTAAAAGTAACTATTTTTTTTTTTTCAGTTTTTGATTTAAAAAATATTCTCCACTGCATACCATCACTAACAAACCACAAAATGAAATTCTTTGTGTAATCGCAATGCATGAGTTAATGATGGTACGCCAGCGCACAGCTAGGTCAACAAGCAATAAAACAATATAAAATGTCAAATATGCCAACACCAAACGTTTCTTTGTGACATGTCAGCCAATTCTGGTTCTGTCTTACACGTCGCTCCCCATTAATGTCTCAGTAGATATTCTCGGGCCTTCCACCTTCTGTGAGGTCTGTAACAACTGATCTCGGTACTTGGCAGTTAACTACGATGTAATTACACCGTCCTGTCGACCGATTTACACAATCATTTGTTATCCCTCGAGGTTTGCACTCTTATTGGTAACAGTTCTTCATCCAGTTCATTTGTGTTCATTCTGTGGTTGCTATACGAGGGTTCCCATTCCGGTGATCTCCGTAAGCATTACCGTGGGTCTTTTAGCTCTGCGATTCCTGCCTTCTGTTCTAACCTCCGGTGTTTGTGACGATGGCGCTGTGCTGGTCGGATTTTTTTTTTTTTTGTTCGGTCACGGTTTCGTTACTATGCGCTGTGAGTCAAAAAGAAATGCAACTTCTGTTGGTTTTTCTTTTCTAGCTGTGGATTTCTCGTTTGATTGTAACTCGTTGTCTTTCGCTCCCAGGTTGGTTCCGCCGGCTTCTTTCCAGTTCACTCAGCTCTGTTCGCACTGGAAAAAGGTAAGTTATTCCTCTTTGTTTTCACGTTCTATAGTTCTTCTTAGTTCTTCTTCTCCGCCTAAACCCTGGGCTCCTCGTGAGCAGGCTTCGGTGGATTCAACCAGTTGTTCAAGTCAACAAATGCTTGGTGTATTCGGCCTTGGTTCCAGGTCACGATTTGCCTCTTCCCTTTTCGGTTTTCTCGTGTTATGGACACGATTTTACAAGTCTTCAAAACTGACCTTTCCTCTTTTTCTTGTAGGTGAAACAACCCTTCTAGGCTGTTCGTCTTTCCGACTCATTTTGCTGTGGCCCTTCAACTTTCAACGGGTAAGATCATTCCCTGTTATGGCTCTCTCTTCTCACTGAATTTCGACACACCTTACAGGCGAACTTATATCTATTTATCTCAGTTGTGTTTCAGAGAAACATTTGGGTTTTTTTGTGCCTACTCTGTCGTCCCTTGCGTTCGTCCGTTTCTGTCACTCTGGAATAGCCTTATTAGCAGAAATTGTCGGGTTTGAAAACCTTGACTATGTTTTCGTTGCGCGTTCCGAACCCTTGCTCAGTCGTTGTAGGGTTTGGGTTTTAAAACCCCCCAGCGTTTACAATTTTCAATGATGCTATGTAATTTAAATGTCCTGTAGTGTATGGCACTGGAACTGATATATTGAATCGACTGTTTAAAAGAAATTTTTTTGTTCTTGTTACTTTCGGTGGATTTGGGAAAACACAGGTCGACAAATATGTTACCTGTAGATATTTCGTTGTTGTAATTTCTTCTGTTTGTTGTTACTTAAAGTATGATACTCGTCTGTGTATGTTACTTCGACTTCGACGGCCGGTAGATTCTTTCGGATTCCATTAGGAACAAAACTCTGTGACTGTTACTTCTTCAGTAATACCTGTAGCAATTTTCTTTACGAGGAACAAGATAAATAAACACAGTTTTCTAAGTGGAACTGTTAATACTTTGAATTCCTGTAACTGAGAACAATTTAACACAGTTATATGATACAGATGGTTTGTCAGCACAAAACTTTGTTTTCTTTCCTATTTCTTTTCCTTGACAAATTTTCAGAACCTATAGAAAATGTACCCTTCTCCCTTTTGTAACTCGATAGGAGACTGGGTAGTTACTCGTTGGAAACTGTCAGGCAATCAGTTACTTTTAACTATTGTTCTTAATTTTTCTGTCAACTAACAAAAATGAGATAGCCAACTAACCCCTGTAAATTTTTTTGATAAAAATAAAAGTCAGCTACACTATTTAATTAAAAACTCCCTAATTGTAAACAGACATCTAAAACAAATTAACCATTTACAAGTTCAAAGACCTGTCAAAATGTCACATATCACTAGAAGACAAAACCTGCTGCTGTTTTTCTACCTGAGTGGGATGCTCCTGCATCAGTTAAAATAGTTTCTAATATTCAAATTCACCTAAAAGATAAATCTGTAAGTCATGTTTTATCTTTATTCACATTTTTGTCTAATAAATTCCAAAGATACTAGTATGTGTGTGTCTTTTTTTTTTTATCTTTAATAACATTACTGTCAAATAAATTTCCATAGAGTATCTATGCATGTAGTTCTTTGCTAATAAGGAATTTTATTAAATCTGTGTATGAAATTCTAAAGTCCATATTTTTTTCAAGAAAAGAAATATATTCTTTTTCCAAAAGAAAATTAGTAATTTTATTTATACAAAACTAAATTTAAATTTACAGGTCTCAAACATTACTCTTCCATCTTTTATAGATATTACTTTTTCAACACTTCTTCTAAAAAATATTGCGAATTCATAAACTAGTTGAAGGGTTTGAGTACATAATAATGCTGAAGTTAATTTCCATTTCATCCTTAATTTTCAAAATATATAGAAAATGTGGAGTGAGGTTTAGTTACTTTGCAATCCTTTGGCTTATTTATGAATAAAAAAATGACCAATGGAAACATTGTGACAAGAGGCAATAGGAATCTATAATACAAATAACCCATTATTTAGTTCACACAAGCTAGTGTAGGAATAGTTTAATTAATTGTAGCTCTATGGATCTCAATGGTGTGTTTCATCTTGGTTTTAGAGAAAATATCTATTTATATTATGTTTTTGTGTTATTTTTTCTTTGCTCTATGTCAATTGGTGTCTCTGTATCCCATTTGAATTAAATGTTGTTATGTATCTCATTGACACTACCTTTTTGTTATGGGATCACTTGGGTCACTCTGGGAATTAGAAAATGT